>JAOPJM010218035.1:0-12670 GCA_027124095.1 Muusoctopus leioderma | reverse complement strand
GACAAAAGTTGGGCGCTTCATATAAATTGTATACTTGCTATTCTGGTCTCACAAAATGGCTGATATCTGATCTGAGGATCGGAAACGTGAAATGAATGTAACGAGATATGAAGTGTCAGCTTTTACAATATAAATGTATGTATATATGTGTGTCTGTGTATGTTTGCATGTACATATGTATCTATCTATCTATCTATCTATATATATATATATATGTATCTATCTATGTATCTATCTATCTATCTATACACCTATCTCTGCCTCTCTCTCTCTCTCTCTCTCTCTCTCTCTCTATATATATATATATATATATATATATAATGATATTCATAATAACAACAATAATAATTCAGCTACTAATGTACCAGTCGAATTCTAGATTGAATTTTGGATTTTCTCTTGGAGATATAAAGATGTATGCGCTGACAAACACGATACTAAAGACTACAAATTCCCCAGAGATTCCTCCGTATAATTGAGGTCTCAAGACGCGTGAATGTTGGAGTTCATATGTTAATGGAAATATACGTTGAATCCGCCGGTGGGCTTCAGTATTCTTTTGTCCTGACACATTTCAATAAAATAAAAGTCACTGGAATAAATAATATTTAGATAGGTTGGTAGGGGGCTATATTGTTAAATATATCTGTACATACATACCTACATACATACATACACACATGCATACATACATACATCCACACACACATACACACTTACATACATACATACATACACACACAGATACATACATAGATACATACATACATACATACACACACACATACATACTTAGATACATACATACAAAGATACATACATACATAAATACATACATACATGCCTGCATGAATACATGCATGCATATATATACATATATACATACATTTATGTATACATAAATAGCAAACTAAAGCATAGATCTTCGTGGAAGGCTTTACAACCCCACGGAATATATATATATATATATATTTATATATATATATATATATATAACATTATCAGCACCTAATTCCCACTAACACCAGGTTGTTTGATTCCGTTATTCTGAATTCAGTTTGCATTGTATATTCTTTTGAGTCATGAGCTCTAATGCAAAGCTTCACTTCAAATTACCTTATTTAAAATAACTTCCTTATTTAAACATTTATCAATCTACATACAAAAGAACGACACGTTAAAACTAAAGTTAATACAAAAATCATTGAGGAAATATAATATCAGAACTTTTGTTAAGAATCGTAAATTTCAATCTCATTTCTAATGAGGTTATTTACTGTATTTCTTCCCTGGGTTGGTTTCCTATCCCTGCATAAATGTTTGCAATGTGATACTTAAAACTTATCTTTATACTTTAACACATCAAGGAGGGTACAAATAGTTGGATAACTACTCCAATATGTACGATTCAACGCACGATAGAACGCTTCTAAACTGTTTATTGTACGACAAGTACCTGTCATACATCCTTCATATATATTCCAAGTATTTAATAGAGATGGAAGTTTGAGGTACCTCATGCTTTCGCCTCATCATCTAGGGATTCCTGTATAATTATTTTCAAAATAAGATACAATTGACTGAGGAACATAATATTTAGATAGGTTGGTAGGGGGCTATATTGTTAAATATATCTGTTACATACATACATACATACACACGTGCATACATACATACATCCACACACACATACACACTTACATACATACATACATACATACACACACAGATACATACATAGATACATACATAAACGAGCTGTCAAAAACTATCTACGATATTATCAGCCGGTAGGAACACAAGGGCAACAAAGCAGCGTATTTTATGACTAAAACTGTCGTGTTTATGGTATCTGGATTTCAAACATTATGGATTTACGTATTTTATCCTAAATTGAACAAACAGCATGACCTATTTGACTCAGGTAACGAATTAGAAAAGATATTATGGGTTGCGTTTACGAAATCCATAATCATATTTTCAGGCCCCTCATTCGGCACGATTTCTTTAATTTTCCCAAACATCTACCTAGATGTGTTGAGTTTTGTCTGAAAGCAAGGCAAACAATATTGGCACATTAAAAACATCAATTTGAAAATGCAGTACATATAACTGAATATATATATTAGAGCAGTACTTGAATGTTCCATCTCGCGACCAGTTCTTGTACAGCTTCTTCACTTGTAAATATATTATTATTAGTTTCAAATATTCCATCCCGCTCTCATATTGTAAAAAAATTGTATATTTGTCATTGTAGGAGTATTCACTTAGTTGGACAACCACATATTTGCAAGTGAGGTGGCAGGAAACTTGGAATCCTCTCACAGCGTAGTATAGATGAGTCTGCGAGAGAGAGAAAGATAAAAATCAACACCAGTACTTGAATGGTACCTTATTTATCGATACCGAGAGGTATAAAAGGAAATTTAACCTCAGTGTGATTTGCACTCAAAACGGAAAACGCTATAATTACCACAAGTCTTTTTCCCAACATTCTAACGAATCTGCCAATCATCATCCTTCGAACAAAGACTATGTTAGAAACATTAAGTCTATAACGCTTGCAGTTAAACAAACCCCATTTGCAGCCTGTAGTGCTTCTAATTCTACTCTGTCGACAGTTAAAAACCAACATGGCTCAAATTATATCACTTTGAGACAAAATCGCTTCACCACACCGTGTGATTTACAAAACTATAAGATCCAGTTCAATTAGCCTAACACGGTGACCGATCTTGACATTATTCCGACATTATTCCGACCATAATCTTCACAATATGTGTTCATTAGATTGCACTTATATTCACTAAATTATTTAACCTCTCGCTCTTGGGCCATTGACGGAAACTCTACATGATCACTCGAGCTGCTGGTAACAGCAAACACATTTTCCTCATAAACAATCCTACTGTCTTAAAAAAAGGATATGATACATTGTTCATGTAGTCCTAGATACACTATGCCTGCAAATATGATGGGATGTTTACAGCTGGAATGCATTTGCTCATAGGTTTGCTGGATCAGAACTGACCGGGGTATAAACAACAACAGTTGTTTCTCGCTTTTAATACAAATATACTGCAACATTTGGATATACACAGCATTGTATTCTATCTCAAAGAAAGGCAATCTATTTTACGCTGCCGAATACTGACCTATTCTCAATTCGAAAATCTCAAAGGTGATAGAAACACTGTAAATGTTTAATTTACATATATTTGCATTTGTCCATCCTACTGCTAGGAGACTTAAACTATGCTTTCGTATGATTAAATAGCAATTAAAACTCCGTTTGTTAACGTTTTGGTTTTGCGTAATCCATTCATGCAAACTCCCCATTTAGTAAAAGTGTGCTTCCTTAAATATATAGACGCGTTAATTCCAATCCAATTATTTAATACTTGACTACGTTTCTAATTAATTATTTGTCCGAAATTTCTTCTGCTTCAGACCTATTGATTTTATTTGAAGTCGTCCAAAATTTATTCCGGTAAGCCAGGTTAACATTGGATTGATTTCTCATATGATCGGTATTGTATCAGGACATTCTAGATACAGGGAAAGCAAAGTTCACCCTATTGGAATTTGATATATTCTCCTTTGGATATAAGATAACAACTAATGTTACTTAATCGATCTGAGAATATTATTAGCAATTAATTCCTGCTGCTGTTTAGACACTGGGCAACATGATCGAGGACATCCATAATCGAAGGCGTTCTAGCTGTGACATTCCCGTATTTTTCTCTGACTTGGCGTATCTAGAACTACATTGGAAACGATGTCATTCCTTTTGTTTTAGTTGGGTAGTGTGTGATATGAGATAGATGTGGCTACCATTTCTAGAAGTTCGACTAAACCCATTACGTCTCCATGTTGGCTCACGTTAATTTATAGGTTTTTCAATGACGAAGATGTCACGGAGAGAGTAGAACCCAGTCTCTCTTTGAAGTCAGGTCGCAAAGGAACAAAAATAATAGATGAAATGATTTTGCATTTCATAATTTACTTTACCATTTATGTTAACATGCTCTGTGTTATATCTTCATTTACATATAATTACTAATCATCAAAGATAACAATTAACTTTTTGGTGTACATGAAGTCCTTCAGCAATGATGCAGTTAAATAAATGTAGTCATTTAGTAGGTGATTTTATTCTTACCACTAAGGGTGTAATTAATTACACATTCTCTGGCTTATTACATCAAGTATTCTAGCGTTCACTTTACTATTAACTTTTTCCACGCAACAGGCGTACTCGTCATTCTTTTAAGTTATCACGCCACTCAGTGTTCATTCACGAGAAATCTATATTTGTCTCGTCATTCTAAGTTCTTTCATTTGCGTTTAGATAGTACTTCACTGATGAGGTTTACTAACACCAAAACATGTTTGCAGATATCACTGTACTGCTAAAGATTAGCCTCACTTTCTACGGAATTTCATATTAAATTACTCTTCATTAATTAAAATGCAGGGGTTGTCTCCCCTGCCTTTTTCGACCAAAATTAGTCATTCTGATGTTTCGTTCCCACCACTAAGAGAGTCATTTTAATTAATTAACATTCCTTGGCTTACTACATCTATTATGTCAACGTCCACTTCGACTTTACTATTAAATTATATGTATGTTCTTACAAAAGAAATGTGAACACTACAAAATACATAGCTTGTATTTATCCATTTTTTAGCTTGAAACAGATATGGGAGCTGTTTGCAAGGTACTGAGTATATTAATACTACAATCTAGAAATGTTCTATCCAATAAATATTTAAGATTTTAATTTACGATTATTGTCAATATTTGTTGATGTACTTTAGCATAAATTTTACTATTCCCTAGTTTTACCTACGAAAATATTTAATACTATCCTAGATAAATACAATCACTGTATCCAATGCTTGTTAAGTTGTTTATATGTTAAATTACTTGAGTTTCATAAATATCATATATCAATATAGTCTTAATAGAACACTTGTAATGTTTGTATTGTTTTAGTTACGTCACATAGTTTCAAAGTTAGTGGAGTATTCATTGTTTGGATGTACCATTGACTACTAAGCTCGTTATTCGTAACTCATTGTATAGTACAGCTAATCCAATAGTAGTGTGTCTAGTAAGCTGATTGTTCGGGACTATAATACATTCATTGCTGGCGTTTGCTCTATTTAAGGGGATGGGTGAGTAAAGAGTGCATTTCTCAAGCACCGCACTTTCACAGTGTGGAATAGTTTGAAGGGAAAATGTTGGTACGCTAGTACTGGTATATATGGCACAGCTAGTCTCTATTTCAGTTATTAATACTATCTTACCAAGAAGAGGATATTGACATCACTTTGAACTCCTTTATCACCTCCATTTTTCTTACCTGATAAATATGTTATCTAACATTAATTATAGGCTGACCCTAACTGCATGCACAATATTGATTGTAATATTATGATTATCCGATGCAGGTTAGTTGAGTATAGTAAATCAATGGGTTTGTTTAACGCCTGAATTTATGAATGTAATTCTAGATATATTTCATCGTATTTAATTAAATTTCTTTAAATTGAATTCAGTTAATAGTCGTTATAGGTGGCAAATTGGGAGAGTCGTTAGAGTGTCGAACAGAAAGCCTTGCGGTATTTGCATCGGCTCTCTACACTCTGATTTCAAATTACATCGAGGTTAACTTTGTATTGTATCCTTTCGCTGTGGAGAAATTAATATTAACTACCATTGGTCTACTTGGTTTGATGTTTCTCTTTCGCTCGGAATCTGTTACGTTGTGCCGTGTGAAGGGACGCGGATCTGCACTGACAGCGTCTTTTTCTCCTGAAATGGAGAGGGGTTGAACGATTTTCATACGAAACAAAAACTCATATACTACTTACTGACCGTCCAAGGATAGACCGATGTGCATTACATGAGGGAACGGAACAGAAATAAAAGAATAATTGCCTTCATAATTCAGTGTAAGGAATGTTTTTTTATTGCTTAGTCAGATGGGGTGGCAATACCTATCACCCTTTTTCAGGACCTCCGAGACTGGTGAGATGGAGGGAGGAAGGTATCCTCAGACCCGAGGCCAGTCTGGAATGCTTGCAACAGAGTGGACTCTATTAAAAGCCCCCCGGGCGACGAATTAAATCAACCACCCAAGTAGACCACGGCAGGATTTGAACTCAGAACGCAAAGGCTCGGAATAAATGCCGTGAGGCATCTCATCCCACGCTCTAACGCTTCCACCAGTCCACCGTCCTAGACTTTTATTTTAGTTATCTACATCGAAAGGATTAAACTCAGAGCGCAGTGAGCCGGAACCAATACAGCAAAACATTCTAACCGACACTCTAACGGCTCTACCAATTCGACGGAATAGACCGACATGGTAAAAGTCTACTCCAGTTAACACATAAGCTCGTGCAATATTGAATGTCATGATCTTTATCAGTAGACATGCTACACCAATACTTCCTAAAATGTAGTTGGTGAGATCCTGATTTGTTGGTCAAGTTATGTGTAGAGCACCTGCTATGCTGTATACATTGTACTGCTAGTCTTTGTGCAGAGTGGAACTCTACAGTTTGATAACATCGTGGTCTGTTACAGGGGAGAACTATTTATTTTCACTTTGAACAATCTAGTTGTTATAATATGTATTGATATTCAATTAACGTCTCTCTCTCTCTCTCTCTACTCTCTCTCTCTCTCTCTCTCTCCCTCTCTCTCCTTCTCCAGTCGATTCGCTCTATATACGTCTTTCTTTCTCTGTCTCTCTCTACATATAGTTCTAGTTTTATTTTTTATCTGACACACTATTCTTAATTTTAATAAATATCTTTTTGGGGTCTACCTTTATATGATTCGATGAACGTTTAGGCTGTGAATGTCCGGAACCTTTTTTTTTCAATTTGCTAAATATATACCGTTGTTATATTTCACTCAGTTATTTATTCTCAAGAATATCCTACCTTTTTAACACCTACTCGTGTACAGTATTGTACACCTAATTTGTGATTATACCATCACTTACCTGACAAGTGTTGTAAAGTCTATGCATCATAGACGAGGTCTAAGTCCGAAACAGGTCCGGATTTATCATCTGTGCTTCACGGTAAAATTAAAATAGTATTCGTTATTGAGTAAGATTACGTTTTTCTTAGTGCATAAGCATTTCGAAATTCGTTTATTAATGCTCATTGAATTACATATGGTAACACTAACTTGTCTATTTTATTTTAGGGTTGCATAATCAAAATATCTTTCTGTATTTCTGATCATTCTCTCGCACACAACAACCTTTATACTGTTTCCACATTTCTAGCACCATTATATATTGCCAATAGAGAGAGTTCTAATTGTCCATATATAAATGTTCTTTTATTATTATATATGAAAGATCGTTTCAGAACATACACTCCGTCAGTGTATGAACATTGTCCAAACATTTGCATTATACTCATGAACGTATGAGTTATTCTAAGGAAGAAATAATATCAAATATGGAGTTTTAAAAATGTATAAGATCTTTGTTTCTGTCATAAAGTTAATAGAGGATTTTTGAATTATAGAAATAAAGTAAGGATTATCTGTATATTGTAGGAAAAGAAAATCCATAGTTGGTGTTACAAACGTATACAAATAATATGGCAATCATTACAAAGCAAAACTAAGAGCAGAGAACGCCGGAAGAGACGTCCTCTACAGAGAGAAAGAGAGAGAAAGAGAGTGAAAGTATGAGAAAGAAACATTTTGATTCTAGAGCCATCACATTAAATAATAGCAACTACTGTTATAGAGACAAGGAAGGATCATGTTTGTAGTCCTTTCAACAGTAAGTAGCAGCTGATTATAAGTGAAATATCTGTCAACGTATTCTTATCTGTTTATACAAAAAACGTAAAGACATAGATATATCAGATCAGAGCTAATCGAGCTACATAACGAAAGGTTTACGCAAAAAAATGCATATGGACATGAAGGATACAATCTCCACAATGGTTGGTGATGTCTTAATGTAACTGTATAACAAATTCTACTTACTTTACGCATGTTTGATCAACAGGCATAGAGAAGATATTCGAAACAAAAAAAGAAATGTTTAACAAACTTCTCCAGAGAAAAAAAATGTTTTACTTTAATTGAATGCATGCATACAGCCGGGAATTGACGATACACCGTTCGCGTTACCTTTATTATATTCCCTATCTACGTGTTCTGCTATAAAGGTACTCAGCTATGAACTTTCAGGAATGAAAAAAAAACGTCTGCTCAGTTACATATCTCATAAATAAAATTGTCCCACATTAGCTCTCGTGTTTATTCATAAAAAAATGAATAATGAACAAATATTTTGAAATTTTAGCATGCAACCATACAAATATATACTGCTCAGGAAAAACAATGTGAGTCAATATTTGCAAAACAATAAATCAAGTCAATTTAAAGTACACAGTGTTGGTGAACAGTAGACAAAAATGATAGAGAGAATAAGACAAAATGACTTGTGAAGACACATACAATTTGAATTTTACATCTCTTAAAAATAGATCGAATAGTAAAGGTGTAGCTTTGGACCAGTACCCTGCAGCCAATATGCTAAAGTATGTTTTCCTATACTACCGTATTTCATAAATGAATTCTTCAATATTTATATGACCATATATAAACAAATTAAATATTAGAGCTTCTAAGATCTCTCTAGTTACATCTTCCATTTATTTGAACATAAATTAATACTTTTACATTCCTAACATATGCAATTAATGATTTCATCTACAAAGCTCAGCGTAATTCTATCTATTATCAATAAGTTTATGTTCACGTAAATGTGGATAACAGAAACATTCAATTACTTAATGACACATGTAAAATAATTACACATTTAATTGATATTTTCAGGCAACGTGCAATTAATATTTCTCCATCTAACGTTGCAATAATAAATATTTCGTTCATTCTTGTCTCTCATATACATCATCAGTATAGAAAGTCTACTTCAATTATTTCAATTTTTAGAGTCACATCTGAATGACAACATGTTATTGGATTACTGTCAGATTGTCAAAGTTTTCCGAGCCTGTGTTTCGTTAATGGTCAACTCAATTATTTCCCACATGTTTTGTATATGACGCTGCACATTTCTACGCCTTCAAGATACAGCTAACCGCTGAAATAAGCGGGAGGAATATTTTTAATAGGCTTTGTTTACTAACACTACTGATACCGAGTCTGCCCATGAGTTTAGCTTGGAGACTGCATGACCCACTCTGCAAATACTCCATGAAACCGATATGAAGACGAATTGTTGATATCAAATAAAATTATTAGACTTGGAAGAAATACTTTATCATATGCTTCAATGCCGCTTGTACATTGGTTACCATATCAGATTAACTAACTTGCACCAATCGTATATCAGGTTCTGAGAGAAAGTTATATATTTTTTTATATATATATAAAGAGAGAGAGAGAGTGAGAGAGAGAGAGAAAGAGATAGAAAGATATAGAGAGTGAGAGAGAGATAGCGAGAGAGTGAGAGAGAGAGAGAGACGGACAGACAGAGAGATAGAGTGAGACATAGTTAAGAGAAAAGGTGTAACAAATAAATATTTAGGTAGTAAAGATAGATATGTTATGGATAGGTGAGTGAATAGGGTTCTAGATAACCATATGATATTTTGGTGATTCGTATAATTTCATTGATACTGTGTTGTGTCTATCCATCGATAAGAAATCCCTCAAAAGATCCAGTTCGTCTAATTACAAACAAAGTACATTAACTTCAACTGCAATAACAATCGTTACAATCTTTACATTAGAATGAATATCCAGAAGTACTTACTACCACAACTTGTAGATAATAAATATAAGCCAACAAAAAATGTCTCAGCGGTCACTAGATCTGGTAGCTATAGAATACCAATGTCCCAGGAACTAAACCTATCATCTCGAAATAGATGCCCTATTTTTGTATACTAGGTATGCAAAAATAGGGCATGGCCATAGATCTGCTCGATCAGGGCTGACATGGGACAAACAAACCACCTACAACAACACCAATACCATCACCATCACTACCACCAACACCACCACCACCACCACCAACACCAACACCACCGTCGCCACAACCACCAGTACCACTACCACCACCTAAACCACAACCACCACCAACACCACCACCACCACCACCACCAACACCACCGTCGCCACAACCACCACTACCACTACCACAAAACATCAGCACCACTAGAACCACCGAAACCACAACAACCACCACCACCACCACCACCATCACCACCACCTCCAGTACCACCACCAAAACACTGTCATCACCACCACCACCACCACCAACAACAACAACACCGCCAACACCATCACCGCCAACACCATCACTACCACCACCACCAACAACAACACCAACAACAAAACCAACACCGCCACCACCGCTACCACCAGTAACAGCTACAACATGAACAATAAGAATACAATTGAGTATTTAATATAGTCCAATACATTTATTATAGTTTACACTTTTACTGGTTTAAGTCACCACCTTCAATGGCTTCCGTCCATTTATTATAGTACATTTTATTATAGTACATTTTATTATAGTTTACACTTTTACTGGTTTAAGGAACCACCTTCAATGGCTTCAGTCCATCGTATTGAGCCCAGTACATATTTCAGTCCGATACCTTTTTTGTTATTGATCTCTATGTTTTGATTGCCTAAGTTACATAAATAGTCCTTCCTAACCATCTCTTTCGTTTGTCTGTGATTTTAAGTATTTTCTATGTCTGTATTATGTCTCATTTTCTTATCCCTGTTTCTTCATCTAACATAACATTAGTGTTCTTAATTGTTCTTAAAGCCAAAATGAATAGTGGAACAGGCCTCTCTAGATGTGAAACAGACAGAACCAAGAGATGGTAAAAGGCTCGTCCGAAGAGACAACAAGAAGGACGCATCAGCCGTACCTCCGGAGCTCTGATTGGAAATTGTGAAGAGAACAGTGGCATACGAGTGCGTGAAAGTGAAAGGCCAGCGGATTGAAAAAAACACAAGCAAGTCAAATTAGAGAATTGCCTTAGGGTATATGGATCAACGTAGATTTTGGCAATCTCGTTAAGCTAGATGGGACGGTAGATGTGAGTGTTCTGTTAGAAGCTCATTCACAGAAGCATTCTGCTGTGAAATGCAATAATTTACCCTCATTCCAGCATACAAGGGCAGTTGAGGAGTAACGTTGATGCTGGTAGCTGGTGGCCTGCGTTGTTCTAGAGGGAGGACATCTTGGATGTGAAGAGGTACCACCAAGATAGGAACTGGCGTGGAAGCCCTGACCCCTGTGCGAGATCCACGATTAGAGAGACCTCCCACACTGCATACATTTGCACACTATAGTAGCAGGTAAAAGGCCCAGTTGCCATACATGTGCTAGCATCAGCCAGTTGATAGCATTCTCCTATAACAGTGGACGTGAAGACATGGAGCCGTAATGACACCACAGACACAACAACATCAA
Organism: Muusoctopus leioderma; assembly: GCA_027124095.1. Lineage (NCBI taxonomy): Eukaryota > Metazoa > Mollusca > Cephalopoda > Octopoda > Octopodidae > Muusoctopus > Muusoctopus leioderma. The sequence goes on along the minus strand of JAOPJM010218035.1, from coordinate 1,148 downwards.
GAACAGCAGAGAAATGTCCTCCCCTAAACAACAACACTAACACCAACGGCATACATGCATATACATACCACGAATAGCCCTTTCTCTCATCCTCCACCGACTTCCTCGACTATTCCGAATACTTGTCAAATTAGGAGGAGAAGGAGGGGCACTAAATCATAGCAAACCATAGTCATGGGGTAGAAGAGGCCAATGACAGCCGTCCTACAATAATAAAGTGAAAGCGAGGCCAAAGAGTCTAACAACCTGCCATACAACTCCAACACCACCACAACACCGAAGGGAGTCTCTATGTAGTCACTCGATCTGCTAGAAATAGTAGCTAAATCTCCCTGAAATGTCACTATTTTATCCGCATTAACAACACACATATCCACACATCAACTTCACTCTACTCGGAAAGGAGGATACTGAGTTGATGGAGTATGGCATACAAAACGACAAAGAAGTAAACACAAGGGGTAAAGCATGACCAACACCTCTCAAGAGCGACAATCGACAGACTTCGGGTGAGAACCACACCTGATATATACAAACACAGAGACTGCGTTATTACATGTAAGACATGCATTTTTAGATACGAGAGTCGGAAGCCGTTCAATGTCCCGTGGAGTGCAGTTGGGCCCTCGGCAACAAAGTCACAATTAGTTATTTGACGGATCAAAATGGACGCTTATTGTTCCCTTATAGGCAGATAGCTGCGGTTTGTCAGCAGCATATTGCCCGATCGCTTCGGGTGGAGTTGGACCAGAAATAGTAGACTTCAATTCCTACCTGGACAGCCGTATCCGGATCCCGATAGAAGAGATATAGTTTTGTGAAAAGCCGATAACAACAGCTGGTTGTGAGAGGTTGTGCAAGAGGCAAATTTCATGGTTTGGATGGTCTGCTTACACGATTTCTATATTTCTATCGCAAATGACAGCATACTTTACTCTTTCACTCTTTTACTTGTTTCAGTCATTGGACTGGGGCCATGCTGTGGCACCGCCTTGAAGTCGATTAAATCGACCCCAGTACATTTGAGTCTGGCACTTATCTTATCGATCTCTAAGCCGAACACAAACAAACAGATACGGAGACAAACACAACACACACACATATATACATATATATATACGACGGGCTTCTACAGTTTCCGTCTACCA
>JAOPJM010217931.1:0-12671 GCA_027124095.1 Muusoctopus leioderma | reverse complement strand
TAACTTTTTAATTATTAATTTGTACAAAGAATGAATATGATTTTCGTCATTAGCATGCGATACTACATCTAAGATGATCGATGAAAAAAAATCAGCGATCAGTGAAACAAACGGAAAAGATGACCAAACCGCACCTGGACAAACGCAGGACACAATTCCCTACCACCACATGAAGAATAACTTCTAAACAACCAAACATGTTTACGATAAGCTACAACATTGCTATGAGACAACGAAGGAGTCTCCACGTAGTCGCTTGACCCGTTACAAATAGAAGCTAAATTCCCTCAAATTACACTCTGCAATCTTAAACAAAAGGAAGATCAACGTGTCTTTCCTTATTTTAAGACGGGAGAGTGTGATTTGGCGGAGGAAGGGTAGTTGGCTGCTATTTCTAGCAGGTCGGATGACCGCATTCTTTGGAAGAATGCATGTGGGAATGGAAACGGTGGAGAGACTGTCGGAGACATTTCTGTACCTCTCGATTGTAGAGCACCAACATCACAAATATGTGATTCAGTCATATCGTGTGACTGCTTGCAGCAGCCATGATAAGACCATCAACTACATTGGCGGGGCCAGTTGACTGGTCATAATAAGGACATTGACCACTTGTTTATTTAATTGACAACAACATATTATTGGAACTCAGTGGTTTGATTTTATCACACAGTCCATCTCTTTAATGTGAGTAAAAAAAAAAAAAAAATTGATGACGACGACTATTATGAGGTGATGATGATGATGATGGTGGTGGTGGTGGTGATGATAATGATGATGATGATGATGATGATGATGATGATGATGGTGGTGGTGGTGATGATAATGATGATGATGATGATGATGATGATGATGATGATGATGATGGCGATGATGATAATGATGATGATGATGATAATGATGGTGATGATGATGATGATGATAATAATAATGGTGATGATGATGATAATAATGATGATGATGATGATGATGATGATGATGATGATGATGGTGATAGTGATGATGAAATTGATAGGTTTGGTGATGGTATGATGATGGTGATGATAGAGACGACGGTGATGGCGATTAAGAGAATGATGTTGATGATGATGATGATGATGATGATGATGATGATGATGATGATGACAGTGCTGGTAATGGAGATAATAGCTACATCAAGAACAAGAACAATAACAATGATGGCGATGAGGTTTTTATTGGGGTTTTTTAAAAATATTTTTCTCTTTTACATCGGCATTATGCCACAAATTTACTGGAGATAAGTTTACTTGTACCCCCCCCCCCATTATATCTTTTTCTTTTTTTTTTATTGTAGTTATTTTACCAAATTAAGAGTTGGAATGAAAGTCAAGGTGACCTCAGCAGAGTTTGAACCTGGAATGTGATTAGACATAAATAAACACTGTTAGGTATTTAGTCCAATGGTTTACCATTTTACCATTCCTGCAATGCCATGGGGGAGATTTTTGAAACTGCTACCATCAGAAATCGAAACCAGGCCACAAACTTGGTTCTTGGAAGCTTGTTTATTTATTTATTTATTTATTTATTTATTTTTGCTCTACATGCCTTTCCCAAGGTATACATATCTGCGCGAAATGCTGAAATAACTACAATTGTTCATTAAAAAATGGCTCTAAATCTCAGCTTTCCAACACATTGGCACTCTTCTACAATGATCTCTAATCTTATTAATCTTATATATGATGATTGTAAGGTAAGTATATCTACATATCTAACCGACACTCTAAACAGTCTTTTGGATCATTCTAAAATGTTAGTAAAATCTTTAAAAATTCCAATTTAATATATTTTTAATAAAAATGTTACTTTTATTTTTCATTTTGAAGACCATCTTTGCTTAAGACTCACAGTTCTCTCTCTCTCTCTCTCCCGCTCTCTCTCTACAGCTTTCGTTCACTGCGATCACCTCCTCTCCTACTTTCTGTCACCATCTTTAAGCTTAGATTCACTTCTTTATCACTTCCACCCACCAGTCTAACTTCTGCTCTCATCACAATATTGTTATAGCAATTATAATTTTAAAGAAATTAAGGAAATATCGTTTACATATAGCAAGAAGAACAAATAAAAGTACTTTCACATTTCATATTCCACTATGTTAATAACTTTTTATTTTTGTTATAATTATTAAATAATTTTCAAATGTTTTAAATTATTAATTTAACTATTAATTAATTTATTTCCATCATTCTTATAAGTGTTTAAAAGTTATTTCACTAATTTCTCCATTTCCCTTTCACTATTTTATAATTTTCAAACTTTCTTTAAAAGTTAGGAAAGGACACACTGGACAATGTAGTCTGATATATACAAAAAGACGAGATAATATATATACATATATATATATATATATATATATATATCGTAACTCTTTGTCACTGACACCGGACGGTGAGCGTTTGTTGTGTTTCCTCATAAACAGACGTCCGGCCCTTTGGTGATCAGTGTTGGTGACAGGAAGAGCATCCGACCGTAAAAATTCTGCCTCTATAACTCTCTCTCCGTCCAACCCATGCTAGCATGGAGAAACGGACGTAAAAACGATGATAATAATAATAATAAATATATAGAATGAGTAGCACTATCTTTCCATCTAGCTTCTCTGGTGACATTCAGCTGATACAGTTGGTTTAATTTTTGTTCTGCTGACATGGCATCTGCATTCTTAATGTTGTAATGCAAAAATAGCATTTTCACCTAACCTTGTTCTACCAAACTATAAATTGCTTAACTTATTGACTTTTCTGTTTGATATTGCAGGTAAATTTTCTCTTCTCCAACTCAACTGGAATGGATGAAACACGAGTGTTGAAACAAAATACTGTCAAGGCTGATCGTGAAGTTACCCATGATGCAAAGATCACTAGCCACCTGCCGTCTGCAAATGATGCTGAAAACAAACCTCTGAGCCCTCGTGATAAAGTTATGATTGGAGCTCCTACAACTGGCCTTACTGGTATCAATATTGGCACAGGCCGAAAGTAAGTTTTATATTGGAATTCTTAACACTTTTTGGCATTTATAATGCTAAAGGTATGACATACGTTCTTATGAAACAAAGGACAATATAAATTGATAGGCTGGGCTTTACTAATCTCCCAAAGATAACATTTCAATAAAGCATATAAAACCCTGTGAAAATTTTCTGTCTTTAATATCAGGGCTGTGGAGTCAAGAGTTGGTAAAAATGTAGTGATTCCAAATCCGACTAAATGTAAATTTTAATATGTTGACATTTCCAATTTCATAGATACTATGTACCCTCTCTAGTGCTGGTGCCATGATAAATGCACCCAGTGCACTCTGTAAAGTGTTTTGGTGATCGATCGGAGACAACAGGGTGGCGAGGGCCCTTTGGTTACGTCTTGGACTTGACAACCTTTCTAGTGTTGGTGCTATGATAAAATGCACTCAGTACACTGTAAAGTGGTTGGTGATAGGAAGGGCATCGAGACGTGGTCCCCCGATCTATCTAGGAGAGTGGTGGCTCCAATTCGAATCTTAGCGGGCCAAAATCCCATCACCCGTCCAACCCATGCTAGCATTGAAAACGGATGTAAAATGATGACTATTTTGAATAATCTATTTTATCTTCTCGGGATAAATTTATGGTCATACAAATTATTCAGTGGAATATGTTTTATGCCATAAGGAAGAAGAGAAATCTACTGTTTCAGATGTAATTCCTTCTTTAACAGACTGTGAAATGAGAAAATTGAGAGATGAAGGAAGTGGAGTGATGTTGAAGGTTGGATATGGAGGGAAAGAGTGAGAGGAACCAGTGTGAGAAATTGCAAGTAGTGTGGGGATAGTGAGTAGAGTGGGAGCTGTACAATGTGAAAGGAAGTAGATTGTGTGACCACTTCCACTGCTCCTCCACCAACATTGTATGCAAACTTTGCAATTCGCTATATGTGAGTGAAACTAGTCACTGCTTACGAGGTGGCCTTTGTGAGCACTTTCGTGGTGTTCAGAACAACACCCAAGCTATCTCCAAACCTGCAGTTAGACTCTTTAATTCACATGGCCATAGCTTTGATTATTTGTGTGTGTGTGCAGAGCTATCTTACACCACAGCTACACATACAAACACAGAAAATCCTTATTAGCTATAACTGTTAAGCCCAAACTTTAACAGTTTAGGGTGTTAAAAAAAGTAGCATACATGTATATATATATATATATATATGCATGGATCAATATCATTTTACGTCCAGTTTCCATGCTGGTATGGGTTCGATAGATCATCATAGTCTGAGTCAGTAATTAGAGCTACTGCCCTCCTCTACATGTCAGGGACTGTGTCTCGCTCGTATGTTCCATTTTTGGCATGGTCTCTATGGCTGGATGCACTTAACAGTGTACTCAGTGTGTTTTATTAGGGCACCAGCGTTAAAGATCTTGTCAAGTCCTTGGTAAGATTAAAGGGTCCTCTAGACTCTGTTCGTTCGTTAACCATTTTACATAGTGTACTTGATGTATTTTATTGGCACTAGTGCTAGTGAGGTTACCTTGTACCCCACAAGACTAAAGAGTCCTCACTACTCTATGGTCTCCATCATAACCAAGAGGGTGAGTGGAAGAGAGCGATGACAGAAGAACTAGGGTGAGTGTGTGAAGGAACGAGATTATGATGGGAGAAACAGGTATGAAGACGGTGGTGTAGGAGGGTGTAATAGGTCGTATATATCCTCATTATTTTTACGTCCAGTTTCCATACTGGCTTGTGTTGGATGTGTCATTACTGTCCAAGTCGGTTCTTAATTGGAGTTACTGCCCACTTAGATGGGTCGGAGGACCACATCTTGCTTGTACGTTCTATATTTAGCATGGTTTCTACGGCTGGATACTCTTCCTAACACGAACACTACATAGTGTACTATATTTTATTGTGGCACCAACACTAGTGAGGTTACCTTGTACCCCGTAAAACTATAGTCCTCACTACTGTATATTGTCTCGCTTATTAAAGGTAACGTGACCAAGAGGATATATATATATATATATATCTCATAACTGGTATATATTTGAAAATGTTTCTGTGTGTATCTCCATCTCACAAATTTATTTAATGCCTTCAGCATATCTTCTTACTTTTCATCACACTGTCATCTCCTCCCTCTCTTTTGTAATGTAGCTATCACTTCATTTTCTGCTGCCACCACAGTGCTGAATTGCTGTCTTTTACTCCTATCTCTTCATGCTCCTCATTGAAAACTTTGATGCTTCCGGTGTTTCTCTTTCTCTCTATTGCTATCTATTTCTGTCTCTTTTATATATTTTTTTATTTAATCTCTCTCTCGCCACTCTACTATTAAATCCTTTTATTTCCCTTTGCCACTGTTTCTGTCTTTGTCTCATACTTTGTCTTATACTTTGTCTTTCCTTTATCTTTTTCTTTCACTCTCTCTTCTATATCTTTTGCTATCAATGCCTCTTTCACCTCTCTGCTTGCCTTTCTCTCTCTACCTCTTCATGCTGAAGAAGCTTGCCGCTTCCACAGTTCTCACCTCCTCTCCATTATTATCTGGCTTTACTCTGATCATTTTAACTTCTCTTACTACCAATCTCTCTCATACTGTTACCACCTCTTACTTACCTTACCTGCCTTTCCTTCTCTCTTCCATTTTTTGTCTTTCCTTTCTCACTCTCTATCTCTGCCATTTTCTTTATCTCCTCTTTCAGTTTCATTTATCTCTTGCTCTCCCCTCTGTGTTTACATTTCCATATCTACTGTCACTCAAAGGAAATAATCTGTGCTCTCATTTGCATTGGTTTTTTTTAAACCTTAGAATTGCATTTATAATTGCCCTTTTGTTACCATATTTCTAATGAAATACACTGCTTAAGATTTTCAATTAATTTTGAAAATAGTCAAGAATTTGGAGGGATTTAGTAAAATAATTAACTTTCTTATTAAATTAGTGTTTGGAACATAACTTAACAAAAAGTTCTTACATAAAATTATAATGGAAAGTATAAATTTAACCCTTTCGTTACCATATTTCTAATGAATGACACTGCCTATGTATTTTCAATTAATTTTGAGAATTATCAGGAATTTAGTAAAATAAACTATCTTGCTATCAAGTTGGGGTTTGGAACATAACTTAAAAAATTCTTACATAAAATTATAATAGAATGTTTAAATTTAAATATAAACACTTTAAAACAAATTATTTTTTATCATAAAACCAGGGGCAGGTTGGTATCAAAAGGGTTAAAGTTACATTTCTTCAATTTCTCATTAACTTAAAATTGCTTTTTTTTTTATTAATGATGCCTTGGGAACAATGTCGCACACTTAAATCCTTTGCTGCCAAATACCAATATGCTCTGAGGTCTGCAGAAACAGATGAACAGAGACAAAGACTGCAAGCTATTGCTGCCAGCGATGCAGCTTGCAGAAGACTCGAGACTCAGAATGCTACCAGACAGGCTGCAAATAGACATTGTAGACATTTGATGAATGATGGGCTCGGGCTGCATATAAACATAAAACCTCACAACAGCACCAAGCCAGACAGAAAAGTCAAAGAGCAAGAGAAGTGGAGGCTGGGTTTTGGCCCATACACACATGAGCAGTGGAAGAGGGGTGCCTTCATCTATGATCCTGGACATAACTGTGCTTCTGAAAAATAGTTTCGATTGATAGCATTTTCAAAATTTGTGACAAGTGCAGGGCCAAGAAATAGAAACAAGAGACAGCTGCAATGTACTGTTCCAATGGGGAAATTAATCAACCGGTCTTTGCTAATTGACCAGAGCCCCTAAGACAGCTTCTTACTACCACTGCTGAGGAATCCAGACATTTTTTGCTGAACATAAGAAAATACAACTCTGCTTTCCAAATGACTTCCTTTGGAGCCAGCATCATCAGAGAAATGGAATTCATACCAACTTTTAAAGTACAAGAGTAAATCTACCACAAGATTGGATCACTTCAGCCTGTTTTCAATGATGGGCCCCGGTTTCTGCAGCTGTACTTTGTTGGTGACTTAAAGAGGCAGGCTCACAATAGAAACACCTCCCCAGATAAAAAAACTTTTGACTTGATTCTTAAGCTTCAAGGGATGGTCCATGCAAAGAACATCTATGTCAGCAGTTTCAAGTGTGCATTGGAGTCTGCACCCACCGTGGAGATTCAAATTGTGATTGATGAAGACGAGAGGTCCTCTGGAGAACATACATGCTACTTCAAAGCATCTGAACGCAATGAGGTTGCTGTCATCATGAGTGGAGAGCCAGATGGCAAAGAAACATAATTCCAAAGTGCAAAGACAATGCTGCCAAAAATGTAGATCCTATGATGTGCTGCAATATCTTCTCTTCTTTATGTCAACGGTGAAGATGGATATCACATGCTGAATTTAATTCTTTAAAATCTCTCTTGCATGAACTTCAATACGTATCACTTCATAGTTCAAGACAATTCACTCAGTCACTTGTATCGAAGTCGAACTCTCTTCCATCAGTTTGCAGTGAACATGTTTGCTCAGATGTAGTCTGGGAGATTGTGCTACATTAGAACTCGTCAAAAAGAGTTGAGGGCAGACTCGTGTGCATTTACAAGATGCAATCAGTAGCTGGAAGACTTCGTCCTTCAAGTTTTACTGTTAGCCCTCAGTACATGTATGAAAGAACACAGAATGCGATGATATATGTTTGCCATTTTGGCCACCCAGACCTCTTCATTACTTTCACCTATAACTCTAGCTGGAAAGAAATTCAAGATGAGAGCCTTCTGGGCCAAACATACATTCACAGGCTTGTTCTTTCAGCCAGGGTTTTCCACTTAAAACTGAGGAACATGATGGAATTTGATTACTGCCAAATATTTGGACCAGTGAAGTGTTACATGTATGTACACCGTAGAATGTCAAAAATGGGGGTTATCGCATGCACATATCTTGATCTGGTTAGTAAATAAGTTTCACAGTCAAATTGATTCCATCTTATCAGCAGATCTTCCAGACTCTGACAGGACAAAGAGCTCTTCAATATTGTTAAAACCCAGGTTGTTCATGATCCGTGTGGTACTCTGAACAAGAATTCACCTTGCATGGAAAACAACAAATGCACTGAACATTTTACCAAACCATTGCGAACTTTACCCAAGTTGTTGTTTAGCTCCGATTTCAAATCTGGTTGAGCAGACTTATCATCAAAGACGTTCCAGCCGTGACCATCCTGTGGAGTATTTTGTTATTTTCAGGCATAATCCCTGGATGTCTATAATATCCATTGTGTCAGTCCTGTATCTTAAAAAAGCTATAATGGTGTGGTATGAGAGATGTTGTTACCATTTCTAGCAGGTCGAAATATGTAGAGGCTCCAACATTGATTCCACAAAATGCAAATAGATTGAAACCACAGCTCTAAGATTTGTCATGTACATGACGACTTTCCTTTCCTCTCTCACTATCTTTGTATTTCCCTCTTCTCTGTCTCTCTCTATTTCACTTTCTGATTGTCTTTCATGTTGTTGCACATTATTTCTATCTTTCTCTGGAGAACAAAAGAAGGGAGGTAATTGGAAGACAAAATGGTTACATTTTCGATAGGAATATGAAAATTTAAATAGATTGCTTCTTTATATATCAAAATAAATGGTATACAATCCTTCCCTGTGAGATGGCAAATAATATATGGTTTTGTGGGTGTTCGTTTTGTAGTTTCTGAATAATACATAGACACACAAAATAACTGCATCCTTGAGATCTTTATCACATCTTCCTTGTTTCTCCACTGCAATAGGTATTTCCAGCACACATTATTTTTTCCTCCAGCACTCTTCATTTATATTGCATTAACATACTAATATAGTTGAATCTCATGTATTTATTCCATTATCTGCTAATTTATAACACTGATTTTTAAAGCGATACTTTTATGAAGTTGTAATAATTTTCCAAATTTTCATGTCTCTTCCTTTTTTTTAACATTGTAGTAAATGGTCATTGAGTGACTTTGATATTGGTAAGCCTCTTGGTAAGGGAAAATTTGGGAGTGTCTATCTGGCACGTGAGAGACGCAGTAAATTTATTGTCGCTTTAAAGGTGAGTAATCATTTTTTATTGTAACTAGTATAAACTTAGTGTTACTGCTATTTTACTAAACCACTTGATTATTCAGAAACCCCAACTGAAACTTTTTTATTGATGGATTAAGCTGATGATTGGAATAAATATAACAATCTATGATGAAACTGTTACCTACTGAATCCTTATTTATATAATTAATGAGATTTCAGTTGGAATTTAAGATTAAATATGAAAACTTTAATATCGATGTTTTCAGTTGGTAAACATGAGACTTCAGGTGGGTTGTTATTAAAATTGGTTTAACAATCTGATTTTTAAAAAAAATCCTTTTTAGATACTTGAGCAACTCCTACTGATGACCTTGTAACAAATTGGTTATGACAAAGGGAAAAATATCACCAGTGCCAATGATATGATCTCGCACACACAGATCTGATTTTCCACTCATTTAAGAAGCAATCAACAACATACCTATTTGTTGATTGCAGAATCAGCAGCAGCACTATGCCAACCAAATTAAATTTGCTAGTGTGGCAACAGCAAAAAATTCACTGCCTACATGCCTTTTGAAAAATGTATGCCTCTAAAACTGCTTCCTTTTTTCCGAATGAAAATAGTTTGCTGAAAGCAGTCTCCTGACCTGGATTTGAACCATCGGTGTTCTGAACTGATTGTTTCTTACTGCTACTGTGATGAAAGTGAAAATTATACATGAAATGAACTTACCCAAACAATGGACAATGAGTCGTGAGAGACGGTCTTGTGTCCCAGGTAGTTTGTTGCCAAGTTTGTAGACATTCCATGACACCAGTGTCAATTCTCACATTTTGCTATTGATGCTTTGGCAGCACTTGGATGTTGTTGATTGGTCATCTACAACTAATCACATATTTAGGTACAAGCACACAATGGTCAAAGTGCTTTTTATTGCTCTCTTCTTTGCTGAGTAGACAAAAAAGTTCTGTCTCAAAGAAACTGCTTTGTGATTGTGAGGACACAGCATGTAGATATGTGAAGTGGCTATCACCTTCACTACTGCGTATGTAGGAGTTTCATACATATAGCATCTTCTGCTTGTAGCATCCTCTCCTATTCTTGTCTTGATATCATTGTAGTCGTATATTTATTTTAGGACTTGAAGTATAGCTGTATTTGTGGGTGAATGAAGATATTTACAACAAATAGTCCACATAATCTTTGTTTAGTGATTTAAGCTTGGGCATGGTGTAATCCACTCTTGTTCAGGGTGTGTACCTTGTACTGGTGAAAATGTGGCAATGCGAGAAGGATAATAGATGTATGTATATACTTCTGGACTGGATTGTACAAAGCAAGGAAAAGTTTAAAAATAAAATGTATGTTGCCACCAACACTAGACCTCTTTATCCTTTGGGACTCGTATACGAGGCAAAAATTCGGTGTGTTATTGATGCACTACATCTAAGGAAGTAGAGCCTGATGATTGATTAACCCCTGCTATAAGGAAGTTCATTCTAAAATAACTGGAGGTGTTGGGGCTTGGGATATAATGTAATAGGTAACCTACCATCTCTGTTGGCACTAGTTCACAGTAGTTTGGCGATTTAGTTTGTTGCCAGTTGAAGCAAATTGACAATGAGAGTTGAAGACATTAAAAAAAAAAAACTTTCTCTATTGCAGTTAAAATAACCAAGATTACATTAAAACAGACTTATCTTCATGTTGAAAATATAAAGACTGTGCATATATTTCTTTTCTGTATATATTTTCCTTTTTCCTTCATTTCTGACGTTAACTAGATTTAGTGATTGAAGTTTGATGTACATTAGAGTAGACAGGAAATTGGCCATTTAGTATTGAAATGGACAGTGATCCATGTCTGTATTTGTCATTCTCTCTAACTGCCTTAGGACACACCTTTTTTCTAATGACATGTTGATTAAATAGTCAAACAAGACTTTTGTGTATCTAATCATTAATATTCTTTTAAAAGAAATTATTTAAAGGGCTGAAGTCAAATCAGTTTTTGTATAAACATTATATACTACTGATCAGACCAATGTATGTAGCTTTGGTGATGATAAATGTATGAGTTGTTTAAAGAGCAGCATTTTGTATATACTAACATTCTGTAGGACCTGGTTCCACAGAACCCTGCATCATCAAATTGATATGAATTTTTGAGCTATATATATATATAGGCGCAGATGGCTGTGTGGTTGAGGAGTTTGCTTCGCAACCACATGGTTTCAGGTTCAGTCCCACTGCGTGGCACCTTGGTTAAGTGTCTTCTACTATAGCCTCGAGCCGACCAATGCCTTGTGAGTGAATTTGGTAGACGGAAACTGTAGAAGCCCGTCATATATATATGTATATGTATATGCATGTGTGTCTGTGTTTGTTTATCTCCCGTAACTTAGCAGTTCGGCTAAGAGACCGATATAAATAAGAACCAGACTTAAAAAATAAGTACTGGGTTTGATTTTATCGACTAAACCCTTCAAGGTGGTGCCCCAGCATGGCCGCAGTCCAATGACTGAAACAAGTAAAAGAGTAAAAGTGTATATATAGTCATGTATGGAGACACTACTTGCACACACATACACACTGATGCACATACACATACACACCTACATCTACACATATAATCACCGGCAGAGGCAAAGAAACTTCTTTCAGTTATGTTGGCATCTGGATACATACAAACATTCGCTCACAGACACCTTATCATATATATTCACATACACATTCACACACATGCGCACACACACACACACACAAACAAATACACACACACACACACACACACACACACACACACATACGTCCTCGCAAACACACGCACACCTGCACGTTAAGAGACGCATTCACATATAGATTCATACATACATACAATGGCACACACACACACTCACACACTCTCACAGTCACACACACACACACACACACTCTCACAGTCACACACACACACACACACACACACACAGATACACAGATATTCGCTAATAAATGGGGATACCTACACACACAGTCACACACAATCACACACAGTCACACACACACAGGCACTTTAATACACACACATTTACACACATACATACATATACATTTACTCACGCTCTCACTCACACTCATTGACATCCAAAGAGATTCAGTCCTATACACTTTTTATTCCTTAGTCAGGAGGGAGTGAAGTGTCCATCACCTTTTGTCAGGGCCTCCAACGCCAGTGAGATACACACGGGTAATGTTACCCTTGAACAGCTGTACGATGACGGCTACTGGGGAAAAAACAAAAATATATATAGACAGGGAAGGAATTCCAGAGGTAAGATGTTCTGGGGAGGAAGGATTGGATGTCATAATTAGTGCGGCATTTGGTGTGTGAAGGGGAGGGGTGGACACAATATGGGTGAGGTGAGTGAGGTGGGTGTAAAGTACCTATTTACAGCTAATTGGACTGTGGTGGTCATTTCAAGTGTTCAGTGTCTTGGCAACAGACACAAAGAACAGAGTGCCGCTGGTATGATACGAACCATCAACATCTGGACTGGTAGTCCGGTATCTTATGTACCCAACAGTTCGCGGGAAAAGATCTCAAGGGGAGCGTTCTGTATGATGTAT
>JAOPJM010217832.1:0-12671 GCA_027124095.1 Muusoctopus leioderma | reverse complement strand
AAGTACTGGGGTCGATCTAATCGACTTCAAGGCGGTGCCCCAGCATGGCCGCAGTCCGATGACTGAAACAAGTAAAAAAAAAAACCAAAAAACAAAGTGTATATCTAAAGATATAGAATATTGAAATAATTCTAACAAACTATATTTTCTACTGCTTGGTATTTTTAAAAGCCAACTAAATGAGTAAAATCTATTAAGAAAAATTATGTGGAGATGAAATTCTGATTTAATGTAAAAATAATGTTTTGCGCAGTACTTACTGTACCTGTACAAAAATAAGATGATCACTGCTTACAAAATGAAGACAAATGATGCACTTAACACTACAACTCGATAGCGTTTTAGAAATGATTCTTCAATGGATATCTGTCTTATTAACGAGGGTTTTTCTCGTAGCAGTCTCTCTTTGATTTTATACACCGCCATCATTTTTTGTTATATGATGAACGCACACTGCTTTATTACTTCAATAAGATCATCACACATTTTTACCATATACTCTATTGGCGCCTTTTCTACTGTGTTAACCATGTCATCTCCATTGTCATAATTTGGATCACTTCGATTGAGACTCATTTCAGCTGTTTCACCTTAGGTCATGGAATGAACAACTAAAGCGTAATTATCAATGTTAAAAACGTCTTCGATATCCACTTCCTTCAGCTTCATGACATACTCTGATGGTATACTATTTATGTATGCAAGGAGGTTTTGTGTTACAATCCTTTTCTCATTTGGCACGTGGAATCCTCCGAACTCATCACTTTGTCCATCATCATTACTGAACATAGATTTAGATCAGAGGTTGTGCCAGGCATGCGTAAATGTGTCTTTCGTTATTTAACCCCATGCTTTTGCAATTGCATATACGGCACTCTTCACAGTAAACACCTTTTGGAAGGCTTCCATACTCACGCCTCTGTTCATTGCTGCCAGCATGACATTCAAGGAAGTGTCTTTATATTTAGTATTCAATGATCTAAGGATGCTTTAATCACATGACTGAATTAATGACGTTACATTTGGGGGAAAGTGCGGTGCATACACATTATGTTTTATCAGAAGTTCAGCTGGAGGATGAGTAAAACAGTTGTCCAGGAATAACAAAATCTTGTACTTGGCATCCGGCCCTTGTTTTAGGTAGTAGGCACGAGCAACTGGTACAAAATGTTTGTTAAACCAATCAGAAAAAAAATGTCCCTGGTTATCCATGCCTTTTTGCTAGCGTAATAATGCCCCGTTAATCTATCCACACCTTTAAAACAACGAGGATGCAGGCGTTTACCTAACAAAGCAAGTTTACATTTATCGGTGTCTGCTGTGTCAGCACATCCCAGCATAGTTAATCTCTCCTTGGCGTCCTTAATTCCTGAAGTCGATCTCTCATCATTTCTAGCGAATATTTTCCGGAGACAATAATGCCAGAACGACGATGTTTCATCAGATTTATACATTTATTTTACTGTTAATTTCTTTTATCAGTGATGATCTTTTCAAATTCCTCCATGAATTTCGGGGCTGCTTTATAAATACAAATCTTTAAATGTTTAATGTCATAGCATTTCTTAAATTTTTGTAAGCAGCATATTGAATATCCACGGTTACTTTCATTATTCAGTTTGTTATGATATATTTTTGCTTGTTTCATGATCATCTGCCCATTAAGCGGTATATGCTCATTTTGATACTGATGAATCCACTTCATCAACACACGATCAAGATCTTCCTTTTTTGCTCTATGCGATGTTATTTGTTTTTTATTTGCGTCTGTTCATCACTTAGGGCATAGAACTTCAACAGCTTGTCCCACAGTTTCTTAAGGCCATATATAGTGGTTGTTCTAACGCCAAACTCCTCAGTCAGAAGCTTCAAACTTATATCGCTGTCGAGTTTTTCCAACAACTTGACTGTCTGTGATTATCGATAAACAGGAATGCTTCCTCTTTCACTTTTCACTATTACTCATAGGGATATCTGTAGATCTTTTCGACATTTTCAACACAGAGTAGATAAAAAAACACGTGTGAGTCAATGCACGCATGAAAGTGTTGCTATGGCAGTTGCAGACAATAAAGTGGCGTCAAACTAAACTGGGCTGGACAAGCCCAACCCCGGGAGAGCGACGTCACTCCCAACAGCTGACAGCACGGCGCGCTTTCTGGAATTTTCCATTTGTGGCAATTCACTCACTTGAAAATCTTTTTCGGATTTTGGAGGTTTCCGCAATTCCGGATAAAGGAGTATCAAGCGTAATATGTACTGATATATATATATTGAGATCTAGTGGGCTTCATACTCTTTTCTGTCTCGACGTAACTAAATCTCGCAAGGCATTTTGTCCGACAATCTACTGTTTCCACAATCCGCCACCGTCCTTATTTGTAAAATAAGGATTTCTAAGATAGGTACAAAAATTTAAATCTTTGACGGAGAGTATAGCTGATTTAATCGACTTTATTATTTCATTGATACATATTTTATCGACCCATAGAAGATGAAAGGCAAATACGACTTTGGCGGGTGTGAACTCAGAATGTAACTAAATAATTGTTTCTAACATAGGCACAAGGCCAACACACCAGTACTTGACTGGTACTTTATTTTATCGACCCCAGAAGGATGAAATGCAAAGTTGGCCTCAGCGGAATTTGAACTTAGAGCGCAGTGAGCCCGAACAAATACACTCTAACGACTCTGCCAATTCGCCGACGTACCTAAATAATGCAAAGTAATTTCTCCGGCCTCTTCCATTCTGCAACTCCATTACACTCTCTGTCCCCTGTAATACTAATAATGATGTATCACATTGGTATAATACTGATGTATTAGAAAATTATTATTCTTAGCAATGCTCTTTCACCAAAGACTGGGACTTTGGAATCATATATCGGGAAATACCGTTTGTTACTTCCCTCCTAGAATTCAGTTAATTTTAGTTAGGTTACATGTAGGAAACATCAAAGGTTTTATTTTGCCAGAATATGGAGGGGACATTGCAAGTGAGATGTGTCAACTATCCCAACCACTGTACGTCCGTTGAATTATAGACATTCAAATAGATTTCAATACTTATCTGATATCTGGAACCCGGATGGATAAAATATAAAGTCGACCTAAGTGGAATTTAAACTAAAGTTGAAGGACGAGAGTCAATATTAAATGGCATTTGTTTCAGCACGTCAACATTTCTGCCAGCTACTTGCTATAAGTTAGAAGAATATAAATTTATCTTGACTAAACGCAAGGCGAATTTTTAAACGGAATGGTATTGATGGCTGAATTGACTATACACACCTCTTACTCCTGCCACACTCGCTACATTTCTTTGAATATTGCTAAGTGGAAACATCCTTCACATGTAGTAGGAGATACGCAGAGTGAGCTGTATTGGACTTGGTAAGCCATATAACAGATGGAGGATAACATTATGCCACTACTGTGACGTAGATCTACTTTGCCACTAGTATATTTATTTACGTCGCTAAATACATTGAATCCATATCAGATATATCTATTACAAAAACTCTGTTGGATATGACCATTTAGATTATTAACCCTAAGTCATAAATAGATAAGCTTTTAATAAATACCATCTTCATTCATTATGTATGCCTTCTAACCAACAAGTGCCATTGAAAGTATATGACCACCAGTTCATATTTCAGTTAAAATTGCCAAGATTTCTCAAGACCAGAAGCGTTACACGATTAGTGTAGGAGAAAGATATGTTTCAAATATAAACATTTTTTTTTTATCTCGGTGAGTTTTTAATACTCGTAGAATACTTAATTTATAATCCCGTAATTACTTTCCCTAATTCTAATAGCTAAACAATCCGATAATTAATTTACTGATATATTAACAGTGTTTTATTTCAAAGTGATTATGCAATACAGAATATATCTATAGATTTTAGCCAACATTGTATGTTATAGCTAGATGTAAATACCTTGTTTTCATATACAATATCGTCGTGGACAGAAAAAGTAGAATCAACCATACTAGTTTCAATCCTGCGATGGGGCTTCATCAAATGTCTTTAACATATAGTATTGGCTAAAATCTATAGATATACTCTGTAGTAAATAATAGCATTGAAAGAAAAGACTGTTGACACACCAGTAATTCATTAATCAAGCTATCTGCCAAGAATGCATTATAATATACAAATCGGTCTAACCGATTCACTTAAGCCCTTAGTAATAGTGGATTTATAAGTAGGGTCTCTGCGGACAGTTAAAGAAGGTACTCAGTTACTGATGAAATCCCAGCACTGGATTGAAACTAGTCTAGCTGATCCCTCTTTTTCTGTTCACGGAGATATTGTATATGAAGAAAATGTATTTACACCTGGCTATTGCATACAATGTTGGCTAAAATCTATAGATATACTCTGCAGTACATAATAGAATATGATAATTGGATATAGGAGTATTCTCTGTCAGATCCTTGTTAATAAGTAAGACACACTTTGATGTCCGTTTCGATAAGCGTAGGTAGAAAATCCTTATTATAATGGAGCTTATGTAAGTATTTCTATATATATAACCGAAACACGGCCAGCTCTTCCTCCCCCCACCTATCACATTCTTCCTAAGTAAATCATACGTCACACCGCCTCTTACACTAATCACCTCTCTGAAAGAATGAAATAGAAAGTGTAATAGAGAGAGAGAGAGGAATAGAGAGCGAAAATCGTTTTCTGGTACACGAGAATATCGTCTGGTCTGCCTATTGTATCGCTTCCTAACAATAAGTTCCCCCGTATAAAGGGGTGTCAATGTATGCCATAAGCGCTCAGTGTTCAACAAGGAATTTCGACATGGTCACATGACCTACTGTAAATAGCAGCCCAATCTCCCTCAAGTTACAGCCTGGCGTTTTCAAAGAATATATTGGACAATGTAGTTCCTGATATACAAACAAACGGGATGGTCACGACCGGAACACCTTTCATCATAGTTCAGGGTTGATCTGGGGCTAAATAACAACAACAAAAATAACCAAGTTTACTTCGAACCATCGATGGAAGGCCTCAGCACAGTCGCTTGGCCTACTAGAAATAGCAACCAAATTTCGCTCAAATCACATCCTACCTTCTTAAATTAGAAAAGGACACATTGGACAATGTAGTTCTATATATACACAAAGACGAGGTAATATATACTTTTACATAAACTAAGATAAAACTGCCTGGAGGGTGTTGTTTCTCCTAGTGTTGTTCATAATGTTTGTTTATTTAATAATAAATGCTGAAATTTCGAGGGATAGGGGAAACTGAAGATATGTGACTTACTGATACCCTTAGGAACTTGGTGATCTAAGTGAAGCAATTTCAACCAAGAAAATATTGAGGTTATGCATTGCTCTTCACACATTCACATTTAATATTGATTAGGCACACAGTCTAAAGATCTTTAGGAAAGAATAAACTGCACATTTATACCTTTACTAAGTGATATGTCAACGTAAATATTGTCATGTTGCTTTAATTAAAGATTAAATAGTGATTCTAAAAGACTTGCCGTTTAAAATTATGGAGTATATTTCAGGTCTAAAATGTATATGACCTGAAATATAAATCGGGTCGCGAACTCGTCAGGATCATACAGGATCATTTCTGGGTAGTCGTCATGCTCTTTAGGAGACATTTTTTTATATTAAATAGCTAGTGTGTAGAGAAATTGGGAATAAGTTCACATGGTGCACGTCTAATAAATATCAATTTAGGCTCACCGTGTAAATAGAATGTGTGGTTAAATCACAGTGATCTCTGTACAGGACGAACTCGAGATCATCTCGAATAGTTTCGAGTGGTTATTGTCGTCTTATCAAGAGTATCTACTCGTGTTTGTCCTACAGCGAGAGGAAGCAGCTTAGAGTTACATATGAAAATTTACTGTGAGTAACTGGCGCTTATTTTACTCATTTGCATATCAGTACATTCGCTGGTAGACTATAGTAAATAAACGAAGTACTAAAATGTGTTTGGATATGTTGTGAATATATTCACATGCGTATGTTTAATAAACATAGATTCAGCCTTGCTATGTAAATTTCTTTGCTGGACGAACCCAAGAACAGCTCAACTAGTTTCAACTGGTTATTACCGTCTCTTCAAGAGCGTGTACTCCGTTTAAGATGACAATTAGTGATATTTACTACACGCTACCAGCGAATATACTAATACGTAAACGAGTAAAGCCAATACCTGTTACTCATAACATTTTTGTATCTCTAAGTTGCTCTTTCTGTAGTATGAACACGAGTAGACAGCCTTGATAAGACAGCGATAACCACTCGAATGTAGTCGAGCTGTTATCGGGTTCGTTCTTCAGAGAGCGCTCTGTGATTTATCCATAAGGTATATTTAGACAGTGAGGTTGAATGTATGTTTATTAAACGTACGCATGGGAACTTATTCTCAATTTATCCACACACTCGCTCTCTCATTACTTTAGTTATTTATTACACTCTGTCAGCGAATGTGCTGATATGTAAATGATTGATCTTATTCACAATTTATGATTTTTTGTATGAGTAAAATAAAAATAACATTTTTGGAAGGTTTTTTTTTTTCGTTGTTGTTTCAATCATCTCTTGTATTTCATTAACATGTATATATCAGCCTCTGAAGGAAGAGAGGCAAATTCAAAACATCTGAGATTTGAACTCACTGATTTCATTTGAAGGTAGTATTATTTCATTTCGGCTTGTCGCAAAGCATTTTTTGAAGGGTAGGAGGTAACTGTGATTGAACGAATTATGTGTGAAGAATGGAATACTTCTGCTAATTGTTTGGTCGACTTCGTGGAAATGAAAATCTGAGTGGACTCTAGTGGGATTTAAAATCGGAAACTAAAGGGACAACCGTAAATACTGTAGTGCAGAAAGTCCGGCACTGCAGCGTTTCTCCCAACACCACCACCCCCTCATCCGGAGAAAATATTAAATCGAAGATTGATTCCAAGCCTGAAACTATTTCATAGACGTTTGGGAAAGACACGAAATCCACTCACACACAACCTCAGTTCACTGAAAATATAACGACTCGGGCTGTACCTCATCACAAATAAGTAAATATTATATTTAAACACTTATAGATTATGAGCGTTAATGCAACAAGTGTGTATGATTTAGAGAAGTTATCGGAGATCAAGAAGAGGCTCCAGAGATATGAATCTTAAACTAGATATAAAGACGTTTACAAATCGTGGCT
Source organism: Muusoctopus leioderma (assembly GCA_027124095.1). Lineage (NCBI taxonomy): Eukaryota > Metazoa > Mollusca > Cephalopoda > Octopoda > Octopodidae > Muusoctopus > Muusoctopus leioderma. The sequence continues at coordinate 5,452 of JAOPJM010217832.1, read as the reverse complement.
TTCTAAATCGTCAAATTACTTTCCAATTTCTAGATAGATCAACCCACAGTTTTTTGACACTTTGCGGATTGGCAGACATCAGAAGAGTGGTGGCCAGAATGCGTTGTCATATACTTTCTGAGTTCGAATCCCGCCGAACACAACTTTGCCTTTCACCCTTCCAGGTTCGATAAAATATGTACCAGTTAAGTATTGTGGCCTATATGACCGACTATACTCCTCCCCGCAAATGTTTGGCCTTGTGCCAAGGTTAGAGTTCAATATTATAATCACCAATCAGGATGGTGGTTGTAGAAGTGGTAGAGCGCTGAACAAACTTTCGTGGTATTTAGTTCGCCCGTATTCACTCTGCCTGGGGTCGATACAATAAGTAACAGTCAAGTACAATGTTCTCCTACTAAATTTCTGGACTAAATTATAAATATCATAATTATCAATCAGTTATTTTAACTATTTTAACGAGCCAAGTATTAAATATGCTTTCAACAATTTAACTCTTAGTGTTCATGAAGATTAGCTTTATATTTCGTTAATTCTCTTAATCTAAAACAAAAAATATATATTTCTTACTTAACAACTAGATCGATAAACTTCGCAAAGTTACGGTGCGTTTGTAGTTCCGTTAAAAAGCTACAACAGCACGAACCATGTCCAGAGTTACGTTCCATACATACCGAGGTAAAATCGTAGTCGCCGTCAGCAAATATATTTAGTATAGTTAAGTTAGCGTTAACATAATTGATGAAGTAATATAATTAAGTTAGCGTTAACATAATTGATTAGAATTAATTATGCGTCAAAGAAAAGACAATATTAGTCAATGAAGGATATTATTTCAATTATTCCGGCAAGCACGAGAGGCAACTCCAGACATGCTTCGGTCTTATTACAGTTTCTCAGAAAAGCATACACTTCCCCATACTTGCTGAAATAGTGATAAGAGAACCATTGAGTAAATGTATAATATTGTACATAAGTTGGTGAACAAAATTATAATATTTTAGGGAATGAATTACTCTGAGCAATTGCTTAGGGACCCAATCCACATAGAAAAACAACAGTTAATTTAGTGTTAATATCTTTGATCCAGTGGGCATTAAAAAGATAGCTAGAAATAATTATGCAACGAGGGAACAAAGCATTATTAGTCAATGAATAAAATTATTTTAAAAATTCAAGTAGGTACGAGAAATAACTCCGGACTTGTTTCGGTTTGATTGAATCTCCTCAGCGAAGCATAGACTTCCCCATACTTGCCACCGATGTAGTGATGAAAGATTTACTACACTGGACACTGTAAAATATTAGAATATTTTAGAGAAAAAATTACGCAGAGACGCCTGTCTTTTAATTCACGGAACTAGTTATTTCAATACTCACTGCATTAAATATGTTAACACTAACTTGACTATTGTTTTTCCTTGCTGGATGGCGTCTTTGAGTATAACTTCTCTGAGTAATTTTTCCCTGAAATATAATAATTTTCTACGCTAACTAATGCACAATATTGTACATTTACTTATTGATTCTATAATCACTATTTCAGCAATTATAGTGAAGTCTATGCTTTGCTGGGAATGTGAAAGCCGAAATATATCCGAAGTTGTCTCCTGTTCTTGTTGGAATAATTAAAATATTAGTAATTGACTAATATTGACGTTCCCTCACCGTATAATTATTTCTAATTAGCGTTTTAATGCTCACTATATTAAAAATCTTATTACTGACCTAACTATTGTTTTGTTTTTTTCACACGGATAACCTTTGAGTTATATTTATTAAGTTGTATATCTGGATGTTATAACGCGGCAAATTGTCAGTCGTTAGAGCATCGGTTAGAATGCTTTGCGGTATTAGTTCCGGCGCTCTGAGTTCAAATCCCGCCGAGGTCGACTTTGCCTTTCAACCCTTTGGGGGCAATAAATAAAGTACCAGTCCAGTACTGGGATCGATTCTTCTCTCCCTCTGAAAGAAATCGGCTGTGACCAGGCCTGGTGATGGGATGGGCCTCATTAGATTTAAGTAAACGCCCAAGAAACACTGTATGTTACGACAGCCCCTACGACTCCATTAGGAGTTAAGAACATGCAATTTTCAATACACTCGAGGATGATAAAGAGAAAGAGAGATTAATATAATACTTTACATTTTTTGCTACAGGAAATCTATAAGTTTTGTAGGTACTATCCATTAAAAAAACTGGCATTGGTAAAACTTATCTTAACATCAGTTATCTTTTGTCCTGTATCATAATAATCCACTCTTATTGACTGTATACATACTAAAAAGTATCGAGTTTATTTCATGTAAACAGGTTTGTTCCATTTAGATAGGAATGCTCATTGTTATGAGATATGTTACTATGCTTTTCTTGTTTCCCCTCACTCCCAGTGGATTATCATATGTTCATTTTCAAAATAAGTGTAATTATCGAAAATGTCTAGGACTTATATTCCACTAGGCGAGGAAGTTCGTAATATCAGTAGTAATAACTATATTACTATTATATGATATACACAGTCTATGTAACAAACAGAATTAGCCTAGAGTTTACACAAATTATTCTGATACGTGAAAACGTTTAAGGATTCTACAGGTTAATATTTCCTCGTAGACCCCAGAACAAAAGACAAGAATATATATATCCTGCAAAAAGATCGGTAGAGTCATGGTTTAACGTAAGTTTCCAAAGTATTGACATTGAGAAAAATAAATTTCCCCTTGGATACTAGACTACTCTATTGTTGACAACCTAAAAATTAAATCACTTAAGTTGATTACTTATGTCTGGAGCTGTTTCCCATACGTACCGAAGTGATTAAAATAATAAGTCATTGAGCTAATGTTGCACTTTCCTCACCACATCAATATTTCTAATTAGATATTTTGTAGCTCACTTCATTAAACATGTTAATATGAACTTAACTATTGTTTGTTCATGTGGGTGATGTCTGTGTATTTAACCCCAGTGATTTATTCTTTTAAATATGCCAATTCAAATATGACTATTCGTGTACATATACTTAATGATTCTTTCATCACTGCTTCAGCATGGACGGTGGAGTCTATGCTTCACTGAAAAGTTGTAATAAGACCGAAATATATTTAAGGGTTTCTCCCGTTCTTGCTGAAACGATTGAAATAATATTAATCATTGAGCTAATAATGTATTTTCCTCACCTTATAAGTACTTCTAACTAGATTTTTGATTTCCTAGAAAAGTCTGGTATCTATTCCATTCGGTTATGTAAACTGTTCATAAATAGAAAGAAACATCAGCCAGTAATCCATTATTTTTATCCCATTAGCTATAGAACATTTATATTATATCAATAAAATCCTATAAAAATAAACTTAAACAGTGATACGATACTCCTCGATATGCAAGGGTGGCGAGCCGACAGAAATGATACAAGAGCAGATTAAATATCCTACACATTTCTTGCTTCTATGTCAAGTGGACTTAGAACAAAAGGTGACCTGCATACCGTTTCATTTCTCTGTTCAATGCATTTCCATTATCTTACACCTATATCCTTTTTAAAATTATGAACATCTTAACATCGCATACCTCATCCCCTAAAATATAGGACCTTTGTGTCTATTGAAAAATAAGCCAATAATCTTTTCCTTTTATCTCCTGAGTTCCCAAGATTCGATAAAATAAGTAACAATCAAGAACTGTCGTTGAACTAGTCCTCCTGTAAGGGTCAATTGCTAGAAATTAATATTATTCAATATAACATACTAAATGTGAATATAAATATTACCCTGTATTAGAATCTGGAGAACACCCTCATCGTTTTGAACCAACTATTTGCGACATTAATTTAACAATAACGAGTTTATTGTATTCGGTGCTCAGGTGCACTACAACTGGTATTTATGTAATATATTTTGTGATCGCTCTCAGAGCGAAGATTTGGACATTCTCGGCAATTAAACATAAAAGTGAAAACATTTTTTTTAAAAAGTCGGTATAAAATATAAGCTTTTCGTACAGAGAGGGAAAACATTTGTAAGAAAATATATAGCCATATATTTTCAATTATTCAGCGTATTTGAATGAATTTAGAAATATTTCTTAAACGGTAATCGTAACATATTTAATCTACTCCCTGCGCCACCCAACCAAAGAAAGCAACCCCCCCCCCGGAAATGGGAATGATTAATTATTGTACAAATGTTTCAATGAAAACAAACAAATGAATAAATAAATAAATTGGTTTGCATATATAATGACTAAAATATAAGGGGATATCAAAAGTGAATAACTGTATACTAATCAAGTAACTTCAACACTTAAAAGAACAACAAACAAACAATAAATTATTTAAAAAAAAAAAAGCCAAATTACATAAATGTTTTATGAAATGTATACAATGCATAGGGCGGTGGGTGGCAGATCGGTAGTGCACCTTGTGGTATTTAGTTGCGCCTCTTCAAGTTCTGCATTCAAATATCACCATGGTCGACTCAGCCTTTCATTCTCCCGAGGGAATAAAATAAGGAAGTAGCAGTCTATACTGAAGTTAATTTAATAAATTGTAACCCCAATCTCAAACTGTGTGACTTCATGCAAAAGTTAGAATTTATACTTATAGATTGCTGTATGATGTAAGGGAAATCATCGTAGCATCAGACAAAATAACTGAGTTATGTCCCTTATACTTCTTTACATTTATGTGTAGACCAATATGTACTGCTTTCACATGACAACAGTTGATGCTGATAAATAAAATTATTTCACTAATTCACTGTCAAAAGAGAATGCAGATAAAAACGATTTCCAACATAGGCAAAGCATCACAATTCTTGAGGGGAGAGCTATAGTGGATTGAATCGAAACCAGTACTTAACTGGTAGTTATTTTATCAATTCTCGAAAGATGAAAAGTAAATCGAATAGGGTGGGATTTGAACTCAGTATGTAGAAGGACGTAAGTAAGTAACGCAAGGAGTTTTGTTTGTCTGCTAGTTCTGACATCCACCACAATACGGAACCACTATATGGTGGTTCGACCTGCTAGATATAGCAGCCAAATCCCTTTCAGATCCCGTCCTGCACATTAGTATCATATATTTTCAAGAAAGGATATAGTCGATTATATAGAATTAGTATATTTCAAGCACTTATTTTACCGATCCCGAAAACATGAAAGCAACGTAGACCACGGTAGGATTTGAACTCAAAAGTTACAGGAGTAACTGAATACCACAAGGTATTTTGATTGTCGATATACAGAATCTCCTTTTCACCATGTTTATACTATCAATGAGGTTTTTGTTTTTTACTACGATGAACATACATACAAAACATTTGTTTATAATACATACATCGAATATTTGATGTATGTATGTATGTATGTATGTATGTATGTATGTATGTGTATGTCTGTATATATGTGTATGTATGTATCTATCTATCTATCCCTCTCCCCGCCTCTCTCTCT
>JAOPJM010217434.1:0-12673 GCA_027124095.1 Muusoctopus leioderma | reverse complement strand
ACCTTGGTAACCAAATAAACTTGATCCAAAACTCCGTCGCTCTTCTTTATTACTTATATATATATATATATATATATGAGAGAGTATGTATGTGTGTATCTTTGTATTGCAGTATTTTCTTGGTAATAGACAGAATTAATGAATCTTTCATTATTGTAACATGTATTAGCTAAGTTTCTTTCCTCAGTAAGGTTGATTACATAGACTAGCTTTGTAGAAAATGTTTTGATTCCAAGGACCTTTAGTCACAAGACAGTACTATTATCACTGGTAGAGGTACTGTTATTCATTGCTACTATACCTCTACAAAACATTGAATCAGTTAGAATATTATATTTTAGCTGTTGTGTTCAAACACTCAGTTCTAGCAACATCTCCAATAGAATGTTTGCTCTTGAAGCTTTGTTTCCAAACCTAATTTACCTTGATGACAATGTTATGGTGTATGAGGAACAACAGTACACTGGAATACTGTTCTATTGTCTTCTTTGGTTTAGCCTGACATTTGTAATGGGTAAGTTGTTGTTGCTTTTGTCTAAACCCAAGCCAGTCCTGATTGAGCAGACTTATGATTAAAGGTGTTTAAGCTGTGACCATCCTGTTTTTTTTTTAATTCTTTTTAGGTATAGTGTACCCGGACTACACTTTCTAATGTGTTTTTTTAAGATGGTAGGGTGTGGTTTGAAGTAGATTTGGTTGCTGTTTCTAGCAGGTCGAATGACTATGGAGGCTCGTTTCTTGGTTTTATAAGGGATATGTATATTATTTAGCCCCAGGCCAACAATGATTGAGCAAACCAATGATCAAAGGCATTCCATCCCATCTTTTATTCAACCAACTTTTAAACGCAGTAGGGTGTGATTTGAGGGTGATTTGGCTGCTATTTCCAGCATGACATGCGACCGTGTAGAGACTCTCATTGGCTCAGTCAGAGATAGTAAATGGTAGTTGTGACATGTGTACCCTTCTAAGGGAACTATCAGCCTAAGTGAAGTGAAAACATCTCCAACCAGGAATCAAAGCTGGTTCATAGTCTTAACTCACCAATATCCTTTCATCATCAATCTAGGATATTTGTCCAGTGACTGCTGTGTGAGGTGGCCAAATATTATGTTTGTGCTCTTGACCTCTCAAACCTCATTCAGGACATTCAATAATATCAAACATGAAACAACCAACTAAGAAAGAAGGAGATATACACACACACATCTTAGCTGTTAGAGGTATCTTAACACATGAACCAATAGATTAGGTAGTACAAGATGGAGCATGCAGAATTAGTTTGATAAGCCCAAAGATTTGAAACAATAAGAAGGCAGCAAACAGTGAAATCTTGAACCCTTCTGTATAACAGAATAAGTGGTAGTGAGAAGTGCCCAGTTAATGAGAGTTGATATGCTACACAATTAACAGATTCAGTTAATTGTTTACACATGCAACTATTCCATGCTGAATCTCCTTGATAAATTGTTGGTTTTGTAGGGAACACAAGATATGAGGTTGCCTCTGCATGGTCCCTCGACCTGTTAGAAATAGCAGCCAAATCTCTCTCAGATTGTAACCTATCATCTTTAAAAAATGGATACATTGAATAATGTAATCCTAGATACAGTACATCTAAAACAAAAGACTAGGTGGTCACAGCAGGAATGCCTTTGATCATAGCTTCATCAACAACAACAGATAACAAAGCATATCACAGACTCTAGAAAATTCTTCTATGTTCCACACCCTCTCATATGACAAAGTAATTGATTTTTTTATTGGTTTGCTCTGGAGGCAGGGGATGTGCCCATGGCCATCATAGGCACATCAAGACTGGTGAGATCAACATAGTTAACAGTTTCAAGTCAACAGTTGCAGGAAAAACATGTGCAAGGATGGAATTCCAGAGGGCTGATATTCTGGGGAGGAAGGACTGTATGTAATGGTTAAAGCAGGGCCTGGGGGAAAGACAAGTGAGTCAGGAGTGCCTGAGTGGATTTACCTTAATACTTCACCTAAACTAAAACTTTCTGATCTTCAATTGTAAACAATATATCTTTCTTGCACAATTCCTAAATTCTTCATATCTTAAACCAGATTTTATTGTCATTATGTAACGAGTCAGGGAAGTTTTAAAGATATATATATTTCATATTCAATAGATTAAGGGTGTGAGTGAGTTAGCAGAAGTGTCATTATGCCTAAATAAATGTTTCACAGTATTTGGTTTTATTTCTCTACATTTGGTGTTTCAAACCTCACCAGGGTGGAGTACCTTTCATCCCTTCCTAACAATAACATCTGTTAATCGTCCCCTAACATCTCTTTAATTGCCATTGGACTAGTTATACTAATGAGATTTGTTTTGTCTGCTAGAAGATGAAAAAAAAATTATGAATGAGAGATTTCAAGTAGCTGATATACACAATAAAGTGGTGGTGGGAAACCTTAAGTATCCACTGTATAAAGATTGAAAAGTTTTTAAGATTAAAAAGTGTAATATTATTTATGAGTATTCTCAAAATGGTCCTTAATATGACCGTTTAAATTTCGATATATTTCATTCATTATCCCTTTCATCACCATATTTATAATTAGATACTCTGCCATTTTTCTTCAGTTAACTTTGAAAATAATCAAGAATTTGGAGGGATTTAGTCAAATAATTAACTTTGTCATTGTTAATCTGGTGTGTGTAACATAACTTAACTAAAAGATTCTTACATAAAATTATGATGTAAGGTTTTAATTTAAATATGAACATATTAAAACAGGCAGCTTTGTAGAACCAGAACTGGTTGGGATCAAAACGATTAAGATAGTAATTTAATAATACCACATCTAGTACAATCAATGGAAAAGAACATTGTTCAGCTGTGTGACATTGATAGGAAATAACCTGTTCTTGAGTTTGGTCATACAGGCCTGAACACATCTGTAGTGACTACTAAAAAAGAGCATGAGCAATAAGAGGGCATTTATGTGGTTTCTCGACCTGCTAGAAACAACGCCCAAATCTCTCTCAAATTATACCCCACCATCTTAGAAAACGAGACACATTTGATAATGTCGTCCTATATACGCAATATCCAAGAAAAGGACAGGATGGTCATTGCTGGAACACCTTTGATCATAGGTCTCTTCACTCAGGATTGACATGGGGTTAAACAATATCTAGATAAACAGTCTCTGGTTGGGATCTATAATCTGTTGTGATGCTGCATGTGTTCTTTGCTGACAGCTGACTTGGTAAAACTCTTACATAGATGACAAAGACATACTGGTGATCTTTTGGGCAGTTTTCATAACCTATTGCAGAACTTCCCAACTATGGAGCAATGAGTATACCATACTACAGTTAAGTTAGTGTTAACATATTTAATGCAGTGACCATCAAAAATCTTATTAGAAATACTCATGCAGTGAGGAAGAGACAACATTAGTTCAATTACTAATATTTTAATAATTTGGGTAAGTACAGGAAACAACTCCAGATATGTTTTGGTATTATTAGACCTCCTCAGCAATGTATAGACTTCACTGTACTTGCTGCATACTGAAGGATGAGAGCATGTACTTCACTGTACTTGCTGCATACTCAGGGATGAGAGCATAACTAAATAGATGTACAATATTGTACTCATGTAGGTGTGAAATTTAGTATATTTTAGAAAATAAATCACAAGGTGCTCTTACTTGTATAGATAGTATAATTGATATATTCTCATACATTTATATTTTAGCAAAAAGCATGACACTAAAACATTTTGCTCATTTTAATTGAATTTTAATTTGTCAGATCTCTTATGTGATATCTTAGTATTTAGTTTTTCAGTAACATGCTTAAAGATAGAAACATCTAGAAATATCTTAATTATTTTCATTTCTAATAAATTAATAGTGTTAGACAATTGTAATAAATAAAATAAACTTTGGTTATTATTGTTCTTTTTTTTAAATTAATTAAAAATGGCTGTGAATGTTGAAAATCTATAGTTGATAAGGGGACTTCCTTACCTGACAAATTAATTAGGTTATCTTAAGGGCATCGAAAATATTTCATAATAATGAAGTTTTAAATGTCATATTTTCAGAATAGTTATATAAGAGGAAAATGGTTTTCCTATAATTATTCTTATAACTTGTGCTTTCAGAACTAAGATGTAGAAAAACCTGTGAAAATTATTTTATGGAAAACATCCTGACTATTTAATACTTCAATAATACATGCAAATGTCTGAGTTTGCCAACCCAAACAACCTACTCTGGCATTCAGAAAACAAAAGCTATTGAGAATGAGTAAACAAAACCTGTTTGGACATTGAATGAATAAACTGATATTTTTATCATATAAACTAAAAATTATTTTCTCTTTCTTGTGCTGTTAGAAGTGTGCTGGCTCAAGGATGAATGTGCTAAGCTACTATTACATAGGTCAGAGGTTCAAATTATGATAAGATGGAATTTTTGTAAATTCTTACTTTAAGCTTACATCCTCCTTTTCATTCTTCAAAATTCTGAATGAGAAAGCTTCAGATGACTAAGTTGATAAGGTAACAGACTATAAGTTAAGAGGTCTCCAGTTCATGTCTATACTGTACCCTGGCCAAGACATTTTGCTCTCAAGAGCTGAGTCCACCTAGTAGGTACTGTGAGTGGTATGGTTCATCGTGGTGAGCATTTGTTTGGCTTGCAGTGCTGAGTTCAGTTTTCCCATGAGTAAAACTATCTGCAATAAATTGGCATCTTGTCCAGTGGAGGGAATGTATCACTCATCCACTTAAAAAAGAACATCCATCGTTGAACACTGGCTTATAGATTGTTGTGATCTAGGAAGGGATTAACTATTAAGCTGTTAAGAGTTTAGTGGTGCTAACAATTCAATAATCTGATACCATGTACTAATTGTTGTAAACAGTAGTGAGAGGAGAGGATGTTAACTTACAACTAATTAGCTCAGACGATCATTTCTGAGGACTTTCTTGTCATGTTGTAGATCTAACACAAGTCAGCTTGGCAGAGCCCAACTTTCTCCAAGCTGTACATCTATATCCACGAGGAGTTGCAAGATAATGAAATACTTGTTAATTTTAGAGTAGTGCCACTGTACACAGCAACTAATTGTTCCAACTATGTGGTACCTATTTACAGTTAAGTGACTGGTCTATTTGAAAGTTAAATATCTAAGCAAGAACACAAGGCAATGCCAATGGCATTCTCGGCTGGTTGTCAGGCACCTTACCCACTTGGCCATCAGATTATAATTAGAATCAATATTATTTGCCCAAAAGTCATAATGCAGTTGTTGCTGTGTAACCCCAAGTCAATCCTGATCAAGCAGACCTATCATTTTTAAGACAACACGGTGTGATTTGAAGACCAGATAGAATATTCTAAAAATGTTTGTTTTCTGACACCCAATCACTGTAAACTCCTGTGAATTCGATTGTCACCATAGATTATTGGTGGACTGAATGTACCTCTGTGTTATGTACTAATGATAGAATAAATCCAATATTGGTTTATACAATTTCACTCAATTCATTACACTCATTCAACTAAAATTTCCAATATCAACATTTTTAGATATTTAGTGGAAGGAAAATAGAGGAATTGGTATGTTGGCAGAAACATACTAAGTAGCTTGAAGTATTTAGTTTTGTGCCTCTATGTTCTGAGTTCAGATTCTGCTGGGTTAACTTTGCCTTTCATCACTCTAGAGCCAATAAAATATGTACTAATTGTTGTTGTTATTGTTTAGCCTTAGCTCAAATGTTATCTTAGAAAAAATGTCCAACACTTTTAAAATCATCTGGCATTTGACATTACAGGCTAATGAAGCACTCATTATTTCAGTATGCAGCAATGTCAATCACTGCTTCTATTAAATAGTGAAGGAAATAAATGCTGCTGTTGGTCAAGACAACAAATGTGTTGAGCTGCCAACTGAAGAGTAGAGAATTTGTATCCTGCCACTGATGCTGTTCTTTGTTCATGGCCAAAGCACTAAGCTCTCATATAGCCTGACCTAGTTAGCTGCAAATGTATGACATGAAGTGATAACCACTTCAGTAAGCAGAGTGGAACTGTATAATTCATGTTTATTTTCTTAGCTTGCAATGCTGAATTGAATTTCTCTTGACATTATAGTCTGATGAGAGATGGGCTCTGCTAGGCTAACTTGTTTGTGATACACATCATATAGACAAAATCTTCAATTGACGACCCAATGGGATATGGGACTTACCAATTTTCTTATTACAAAGCTCTTAAAATATTCAATTTTGGTAATATATTTTAGAAGACCTTGCTTAATGACCTTAGTTAATAGAGAAGCTATTTGATATTAAACTCAGTTCTTTGATATTCATAATTTGCAGAGCTCAAGGTGGGGAAAAAACTTATATAATGTAATATCATTACTGAAAGAGTGGCTTAAGGCAACAATAAAATACACATAAGTTATATTGAGTATTCTATAAGTTGTATTAGTTATAAACAATGCTGGAAAGGGAATTTTTCCTTACGAATGCTGAAAAAGAAGAATAACAGGATCTAAAGACCAAGTCCAAGCCAGTCCTGTTTGTGATTATTGGTAATAAAATGAACAGAATGTCCAATTGCTATTTCTAGCCTTTTGTTATCTTTATTATGAGTCATGAGGCCCTCTAAGAATTGAGACTTAAATCATTTAGAGGCATCTATTTTAAAGAAAGTAAGGAGTTTATGATTTAGCTGCTACATTGAACAGGACAAGCAACTACACAGAATATACTTTTTTGGCTCCTTACCAGAGGTATTACAATGTGCTACAACTTCGAGAATTTTGAGAGATTTCTTCTTGTAGTTAGCATACCAATTTCTTGCACTGCCTGCTTATGAAACATCCATCAATTAAGCTGGATCTCACTGCAATACTTTTTTACAGTGAGGAGTTAAATAGTGAGAGGCAGCCATCCTTTTATCTGACAACCCCAATGACTCAGCCTGCTACAATTACCAATATTAGCACCAAACTCACAGTATTTAGTTTTGGCCCTCTATATTCTAAGTTTAAATCCCACTGGGGCTGACTCTGCCTTTCATCCTTCCAGAGTCAGTGAAATGAGTACCAGGCATGTACTGGGATCAATTCAATTGAGTATATACTTCCTTTACAATTGTTTAACATTGAGGGTCATTATTTTTTGCAACAAGTATTAAATATACACTGGTTTATCATTTCACTGACTTAGAAAAATGTAATTAAAATTTGTTTTTGTCAAAATACTGTTATAACGAAATATAATTCTCAATGGTATTGATTTAAAAATTGATTAATTATTTTTTGTGAAAAGATTAGTTCACATATTTTTGAGGATATGTATTTCTTCTGTATCCATAAATATATATATTTCAGTCATTATTCAATTTGCTTAAAAATATCATATTTTTGGTTTATGTGCTACCTCTCTTGAGATATCAGATATTTTGATATATTTCATTTGTCACATATTAGCACACAGATTGTAAACCTCAAGGTATATTTAAGTGGATATTTTGGGTGTTTTTAAAATTAGCTTCTAAAAATGACTAATTTAATATGAAAATTGTTAAATAAATTTCTTGCTCCATCCAATATATACATCACATTTTTCCTTGAACAAAGAACCTTGCAATGTTGCAATATCTTTGAATATAGAATTGATGTGCTATTCCCATTGTCATCTTAAAAATCAGTACCCCTACTATCACATCATCAGTATTGTTACCACCTCCACTTATGCTATCACAAACACTGACTATCACTACAAGCACCACCACCAATATTGCTACTACCACTATCACTACTATAAATGTATATATATATTCTTTTTTTTTTAAATATCTAGTATCATTTTAATTTTTAAGTGCACTTCTATTTTCTCTAATGCACATGCAATTTCAGATTTTCGTTCTTCCCACTGTTCATTTCACAGATTCTGACTATCGATCTGTTGCTTCTTGTTTTTGGTTTTGCACTCTATCTTCGCCCCTCTCTTCATTTTCTTTAGAACTCGTTCACTAATCTGTCTCTTTCTTTAATTTTGCACACTCACTCTTCTTGTTCTCTCACTCACAACAGCTTTCTGTTCATATTCAGTTGTTTTACATGTTTCTCAGCTTTAATGAAATTGTTTGAGTAAATTATATCTTTCATATTTTTCTGAGCATCATTTTTTTCAGACATGTATGCATTTTGATTTTTCCCTTTCTTTAATCATATTTGCCTTAGCAATCAAAGCCCCTTTAGCTATATTTTGATGTCTTTTCAGTTTTTGCTTGTTACCTAATGTCATTATGTCAGTTTGTTTACTATATAGCCACTTGTTATAATGGATGGGTGTGTATATGTGTGCATGTATATATATATATGCCTTTGTATATATATATATGCATTTGAATTTACAAGCAGGAGAAAAAGTACTTAATACATGTAGTAGTTTATTAATTTATTCAAACTTGAGGTTTCCCTCCAGCGATAGAAGGAAGCCTCAAGTTCAAATAAATATATGTATATGTATATATGTACATGTGTATATATATATATATATATGTGTGTATGTATGTATATACATCTTTTGGTACTTTATGTTGTTAAATTTCAGTTATGATTGCAACAGTTACACAGAGTAAGGAAATTGTTTTGGTGATTTAAATTGTCATTGGACCGTCTTGTCTTTTCATAAACAGATTCAATTCTTTAATATTTTATTTAATAACATTTTCTTTGTAATCAATTTAAAATTACAATTTAATTAATCCCATGTTATTTTAATGCTATTTAATTAAATTAATTTTCATGAAATTTTTTCATTCCGTGAAGTTTGTAAAAAAAAATGTTCTGTAATTCAGTGAATAGTTTCAAGTGTATAACTATATTTTCTTTTTATAGATTTGGTTTCGAAAACTTTTAATTAATTCGCTTTGTCTTACTGAGACATAAGGCTTTCATAATCATTTAGCATTTATTCTGGTTTGATGTCATATATTGGCTTTTACTTCCTGAGAAATAAATCTCTACCATAAGTGTTCCTATTGTGTTATTGGCAAATTTTCCTTTTCCTTAGTTGAACCCATCTCATTACTACTTTCAGTATCTGATTTTGGCAATGTTGCTAGAATTATTTGAATTCTATGATCACATTGTAATAGTTTGTCTGTCTATAAAGGCCTTTATTAAATAGTTCATTTCACCAGAAAACTGTAGCATGTTTTCCTGAGGTAATCTGTACAAATGATATTGATATTTTTCTTGTCCATCTTGTTGGAATTTTGGTGTTCATAAATTAGTATTTTCGTGTTTTGGAAGTAAATATGTTTTTATAGATACAAATTTATACTTATGTTTAATCACTCATCTGTAAAAAAAGAAACAGAACCTATTGTCAGTCATGTAAACTGAGGTGAGTAGTGTAATGGGGGCATAGCTAGTGTTTGATTTCATGACCGTGTGTAGTCAGAAATGTAGTACCTTAACCTTACAGTCATTGTACCTCATACATGTCTCAATATACTTATCTAGTTCATAGCTACCTCTCTTACTTTTCTCAATTTAAACTGTGTAAGCTATTCAACTGCCAAAGTAACAAGGTGATCTTCAGTTACTTTTCCAGCATAGGCAGCTTTATTGGAAATAGTAACCACACTAAACCACAGCATGTATTTAGCAATGATGCACCCAGTTTTCATGTTTCTGTGAAATATGCCTGATAACCAAGGCCATAATCTGCCATCTACAAACACTGATAGAGACAATTATCAAGATAATCAGCTGTGTAACTTTAAAACTGTCGAATTTTGTTCTTTTGATTGTAAATGTAATGCCGAAGTGATAGTCTACCAAACTGATTTGCATTCTCTCCATCAAAGTCTGAAATGCACAAAATCATATATAGGTATGTGTGAAGGACTTTTTAAGAGTTGTTATGAAAATCACAAATTCATCTTTAATTATGCAAGTAAGAGGAATGCTCTGTCAGGTTATGTATGGCAACTAAAAGAAAGACGGGCTGATTTTAAAATGTCATGGTTCTTAAAAAAACCTTCTGCAACCTCTATAACAAGGAAAATATTCCAAATTTTTATTAAAACGGCAGACATTCAAAACAGAAGATTGAGTTAATCACTAAATGTCATGAAAATATATTTTTCCTCTCCAACCATGATGAAACACTCAAACTGGATTAAGTTGCTAAATATAAATTGTCACCTTGCCAGAAATTAACCAATTGATAGCCCAGAAGAAACCAACTGGAAGCACACGACATGTTGTCTCATTACTTAAATATCATTTTCTTACTCATGCATTCTTTCTCTTTCTCTCTCTCTCTGTATATATATATGTAGAGTAGAGAGGGAATCTTTAGCCTGCTAGTGACAAGGCACCCTCTCCAGTGCTGGTGACACGATAAATGCACCCAGTGCACTCTGTAAAGTGTTTGGTATATATATGAATTATAAACATGACAGCCATACTGCTGCCTCGTCGGCAACATGACACAGCCAACTACAACAACAACCCTACTACTAACACACAGCTCACGGCTGCTACTACTACTGGACCACTTGTTACAGACCTTTAAGGATCTCTCACACCCGCAGAACATAAACATTCTAAGTCTTGGACCTAAATATATTTCAACACAACACCTTAATGAAAAACTTAGGCTCGACATTGAAGCTAGCTTCTGCAGAACATCTTAACAGCTAAAATGGGTTTCGGCTCTGAAGTCTCCCCGTCCGAGTCCCTCTCTCTCTCTCTCTTCTTCTTCGCCTCCTCCCCCTCCTTCTTCCACTGTTTCAGCCTTACACCTGCAGGCATTCACGAGCTGTTGACCATCATTGTAAGCTACCTGTATTTCCAGTATAACGGCTCAATATACAAACAGATCTCAGGTCTACCGATGGGATCAAGCCTATCAGGCCTACTGGCTATCACATATATGGATCAACTAGAGCGCAGAGTGCTTAGCACCTGCCACTCCTGCATTTTCTTCTCCAGGTACGTGGACGATATCTTCATGCTGACTTTCTCCCGAGAGAAGGCGGTCAGTATATTCCGAAGGTTTAACAACATCAACAACCACATTGATTTCGAAACTGAACACCCTCACACCACCGGATCCCTCTCTCTGCTTGATTTCCAACTCAAAATTACAGAGAAGGGGTCCGTCTACACCAATTTCTACAGGCAGGAAAGTGGCCAGCAGGTACCTATTTGTACACTACAACTCAGCCCTTCCCACCAGAGCCAAGGTCACCTACATACAAAATGAAATTTCCCAGATACACAACAGGTGCAGCGAGACAGTAGATAAAACCATCAACATTAAGCGCTTCAAAAAGGTTCTATTAAAAAACGGCTACCCACCATCTTTCGCCAACCACCAGCATGCCAATACACATCAAAGGCAGGTTCATACTTCCAGAGTTGGCATGTGCTACCAGAGACTGCCATATTTCGATGATAGAACCACTGCTGCAATCCATCAAGCGATCCGTTGAGAGGGACTGAACATACAGATGGTGCACTCCAGTCCATCCTTGAGGAAACTACTATCTAAAAATCGTCCAACAGACAGCGGCGATGGGTGCACGTTGGCCAACTACCCCATAAACAATGCAGACATGTGCTCGAGGTCCTACGTAGTGTACCAAATAGTCTGCAATATATGTAGCAGTTCTTATATCGGAAGCACCATCCGAAAGCTGCATATCCACATCAAAGAACACGTGCAGAGGAAGACATCAGGCAGGAAACACCTGGAGAAATGCCACACATAGAATTTCACGGTCACCATCAAGGCAACAGAGCATAACATCAGCAACTTGAGGATCAAGGAGGCCATCCTCATTAATAAACTAAATCCTACTATCAACAAAAGGCGAGAGTTGCACGAGGCAGAATGGTTATTGTGACAATACCAGTCTGCACATGTCACTTTCCTCCTCTTCCCGCTTTTTACTTATCTGACAAAAGATATCGGTTCGACAACATCATTTCTCATTTTCTCACAGTACCTGATGATGGAGTCTTAACTCCGAAATTTAAAATATAAGGTATAATGTAACAGTTGTTCTGTTCTCTTTCCTTTATTTCGAATCTGCATTGTTCCAGCTTTCTAACAATTTTATCTATTACACAATGCTTCATTCAAACTACACTGATTATATATATATATATATATATATATATACCCTATTCCACTCTAGAGGATGACATTTCTCCTACATCCTACCTCCCCCATCTTCTCTGCTATCATTGCCAGTTCTATTCAGAATCCATCTCACCTTCTGTCACTGACCTTAACAAGCTGAACCTCACAAAGGAGATGACTGAAGATCGTGATGTTATATGGCGGAGAACACACACCCAGTGCAAGCTTGGCATGGACCTCCCACCCAATATGCTCCTGTCAAGTACCCCCACTATCCTCAGCACCTGATTCTATCACCCATTGCCCTATTCCACTCTAGAGGATGACATTTGTCCTACATCACACCTCCCCCATCTTCACTGCTATCATTGCCAGTTCTATCCACAATCCATCTCACCTTCTGTCACCCTGCCTCTTCTCCACCTCCTCTCTATCCTCTCTGCATCCCTCTTTCACCTTCATACGACCACTACTTTTCTCCTTATTCTCATCCAACCACTACTTTTCTC
>JAOPJM010217336.1:0-12674 GCA_027124095.1 Muusoctopus leioderma | reverse complement strand
GAATTTCTTACTTAAAGCAATGAATTCTATCGCCTTCCTCTCTCTCTCCCTCTCCCTCTCTCTCTCTCTCTCTCTCCCTCTCTCTCTCTCTCTCTCTCCTATTACAGTTATTCCAGGCGTGAGATTGTACGGAATTACAATTTCCCAAACGCAGTCCTAGTACGGTACACCACCACCACCACCCAAAGTGTTAATCAATGACACCGAGGAGCTATGTAACATAGTCATTGCCCCTATTACCTGAACGGCTCAAAGACAAACTCTCCGACACCATTCTGTATTAAAGTAGGGGGCGGGGCGGGTTCGTTTTGTAGTTTCTATGTATTTCTTTAGAAGGCAGCGTATTGGCAGAGTCGGTAGAGCGTCGGTTAGAATGCTTCGCGTTATTCGTTCCGGCTCTCTGCGCTCTGAGTTCAAATCCCGCCGAGGTGGGCTGACCTGTGCCTTTAATCCCTTCGGGGTCGACAATGTATCAGTTCAGTACTGGGGTCGATTCTTCTCTCTCAGAGAGAGAGAGAGAGAGAGAGAGAGAGAGAGAGAGAGAGAGAGAGAGAGAGAGAGAACAAGCTGAAGAAGTTCTTTTTGTCTTCGCTTCAAATTAACAACAATAATAACAATAACAATAACAACAAAATAATTAATAACAACAACAATATTTAGATTGATTACCAACCAACCAACCAACCAATCAGCCAGCCAATCAGCCAATCAGCCAATCAGCCAACCAGCCAACCAGCCAGCCAATCATCCAACCATCCACCACCAACTTCAGACAAAAAACAAAATTTGGGGGCAGAAGAAATGAAAGTGAGGAGAGAAAGAATATGAGTCAGCTTGCAATGGTGGTTTGGTTCCGGTTTATGTCCACAGAGAAACACACACAAAGCTGCCTTGCGCTATTAAACAAGAAATCGATTTGATGTGACAGCTAATAAAAGGGTGGACAGGCGGGAGGGAGGGGGGTTAAGAGAGGATATCGATAAAGATGTTGTACACTTTACAATTTAACACGATTTACCAATTGAGAGGGCGGCGGCGTGCATATGTTTACAGGATCAGTCGAGCGACAGACGAAAACGTCTGGCGGTATTTAGTTACGTCCCTATTACGTTCCCTCTCATCCTTCTCAGATCGATATTATTTCGTTAAACAATATACCGGAAGTCGATTGAATAGACTCTAGTCTCTTTCCACCACTCCCAAATGAGTGGCTCATTGTATATGTGTGAAAAATCGATAATTTAGATACGGTATGTTGTTCCTGTTGCTGTTGTTGTTGTTGTTGTTGTTGTTGTTGTTGGTGGTGGTGGTTGTGGGGTGATGGGGGGTTGTTGTTGTTTATGGTGGTGGTGAAAGTGTTACTGTTGTGATGTTGGTGGTTTTGTTGTTATTTATGTTAGTGGTGGTGGTGGTGGTGGTGGCGGTGGTGGCGGCGGCGGTGGTTGTGGTGGTGGTGGTATTGGTGGTGGTAGTGGGTGTAGTGGTGGTGGTGGTGGTAGTGACAGCGATGGTAGTGGTGGTGGTGGTGGGTCTAGTGGTGGTGGTGGAGGTAGTGACAGCGGTGGTGGTGGTGGAGGTAGTGACAGCGGTGGTGTTGGTGGTGGTATTGGTGGTGGTGTTGCTGCTTAGCCTCTCATCTGCACTGATCAACCAGAACTGTGATCACAGGCATTGCAGCCGTGACCACTCTGTCTTATTTTTTTTTTCAGGCACAATATATCTAGGAATACATTATCAAATGTGTCCAGCCCTGTTTAAGATAGCAGAGTGTGGTGTAATTTGGCTGCTATTTCTAGTGACCATAGGATCACTCGTTAATGACTTGGTGGTGGTTGTTGTTGTTGTTGTTGTTGTTGTTGTTGTTGTTGTTGTTTAGTCACAGATCAACCATGATCGAACAAGCCTATGATCAAAGTCATTCCAGCCGTGCCCATCGTGGCCATCTAAGGATATGTAGGGATACATTATCTAATGTGTCCTTTCATTATATAACAAGGCAGGGTGTAAATTTAGGGAGATTTGGCTGCTATTTCTAGAAGATCAAGCGATCACCAAGAGGCTCCCTCGTTGACTCCTAGTGATGATTTCGTTACCATTGGCACAAGGGTCACACATACACTCCTTTAAATTGCCCTAAGTAGGAACATGGCGGGTACTTAGGTTACCGACCCTAGGGGACTGAGAGGCAAAGTCGACCTTGGCAGAGTTTAAGCTCAAAACGTAGATGGACGAAACTAAGTACCATACGACATAGTGTCCGCCATTGCAACGAAGGTTTTGATTGTGATAAGTTCCTATATTGGCGGAAAGCTACATATTTGTAGATTGATTGGTTTAGATGATTAAATCGACACCAGTATATAACTGGTAAATTATTTATTGATCGACCCAGGAACGCTGAAAAGTATAGTCTACCCCGGTGGATTCGGACACAAAACCTTGAGTAACCAAATGATCATAATAATAATAATTCTTTCTAATATTGGCACAAGGCCAGAAATGTTACGGGAGTGATAGGTAAGTCGATTAAATAGACCTCAGTACTTGACTGGTACTTTGTTTATCGACCCCAGATAGATGAAAGGCAAAGTTGGCCTCGACGGGGTTTGAACTCAGAACGTAAAGGTACGTAACTAGGTACGTAACAAGATATTTCGTCTGATGCTCTAACGATTCTGGCAATCCACCACCCTTTATTTTATTTTATTTGCCATGAGGACGACGGATGAGGCTACATTACATGGGCAGGTTGCAAAATAGTGTGTGTGAGGGTTACATTGAAATCAAATGAGTGAGAAAAAGGAAATGAAAGTGAATGTATACACAGTATACAACATTTTATAATGTCCATAGAGTAGGAGGTCACCTAGAGCTAATGAAAAAATCCCACAGATCCTGGTTACATAGAACGAGTGCATGCTGAAAGATTTCGTTGCTCTGAGTGCATGTCGGACAGGACTGGCTGACTGCATTTCCGTGCGTGTAGAGTTTGTCTCAAACCAGCAATTTACCCCAGGCCAGGAATTTCTGGAAATTATCCATAGTCGTTGGGCCCAAAGTCTTCCGGAACAGACCAATCAGGTGATTTTCGTCGACGACTAGAGTTTCCTCGAGAACATCGTCGACCTTCCCCATTACTAGTCCTCTAGAATGCTGTGCACGTTCAGAAGGGTGAATTGCTCAATTGGTAGGAGGTTGTGAAAGCCTGACAATATTCCAGATGTCAGGCGCCCAGTCTTGGTTTTCGCTTGATCCAGGACTGCATCTCCACCAAAGAGACGAGCTGTGATAGAGCATTCCTGATAAAGGGTGACCACACCCGCTCACCACAAGAATCTCTGCAGATGCCTCAGAATCAGTGAATGTCCTCTTATTATCAGCCACAGCAAACCGAGCCTTCTGCACAGAGGGTGTTGGCAGCAGATGGACCACAAGACTAGTGGGATGCGTATCTTCAACAAGAAGCAAAATAGCACACACTTCAATCTGATCAGACGAAAGCTGGAGTAAGACACGACGGTTAGACGGTAATACATTATGAATGCGATGTATGAGTTCGACACCTCGACACGACCTTTCAGTGATAGCTTCCTATCAGCCCATTTCTAAGTGAGACAGGCCACATTACTCATGACATCGTCCAAGTTCCTATCCACTTGGAGGTCCGGACCGAACCAGACCCCAAGTAATTTAACCGGTCTGACGGTCCAACAGGTTCTCCTGCCACCATCTCGTATTACTTTAGAACGGTGTCCACCACCTCGACTTCCATGGTGTCCAACACCATTACGGTGACGACGTCCACATGTGCTGAAACGGTACTTCCACGTACCAGTTCGAACGTGATGCCCATCAAAACCTCCTGTTTCCGCAGTAGTGGCTCGGGAGTCAGGGATGAGAAAAGATACCATTGATGGACCACGCGTATCATTCAAAATGGTTCCGATAGGTGGCCATTTACTCTGACCACCGAGCAGATACCGGTGCATATTGAAGCGATGCACCCTCTGAAAATGGATGGAACCGGATGCTTTGAAGATAGTTACCAAGCAACGATGGTAGACCTTATCGAAAGCATTTGATTGATCAAAATTGATCAAAGCCCCGTCAAAGCAAAGTTTGTTACCCAGCCTCTCTACAATGTATTGCATGAGGTGGAAGTAGTCGTGGATATATCTGTCCAGGACTGCGCAGATCTGCTCGTTCTCGGCCATACAACCGACGACAAACGCCAACCTATTTGCTAGCACCTTGATTCTGTATTAATTAGATTTATTGGTTGGAAATTATCGATAACTTGTCCTTTGTTCGCATCCTTCCTAAGCAGCACTGCCACCCCCAGCTCACAGGACTAGGACTTCTCCCGTTCTACTGCTAGTTGCGATAGACGTCTGCCAAAACGTCGGTGAATAAGTCTGCTATGTATGTGCAAATCTCGTAGGGCAGACCATCCAAACCAAGCAATTTGCGTCTCATACTCATCGCAAAACCTTATCTCACCCGCTCTGATCGGCTATTCACTGCATTGAACGTCCTTCACCGATAACTGCGCCGAGAACTGTCGAAGTAGTTGCTAATGTCCTGCCCAGAAAAGTTGAGCAAACTGTAGCTGGAAAGCTGAAACATCTGCTTGGAGTTGAATAGCACGCGCTCGTCCCGGTCCGTCAAAGACCTAATTGTGGCTTTGTTACCACATCGTGCCTCTGTCACCCAGGCCCATCGATCGGTTTTCGTTCCCACACATGCTTTAGCTCTGACAATGCAACCTTCGTGCTTCGCGTTGAAGAAATGGTCGAGGGTCATTATCGCTACTCGTACGTCGGTTGCGATCTCTTTTTTAATCGCATCTTCTAATTTACTTACTAGCGCCTGTAATTTATTTCTTCCTATCGCTATTTCTATGCTAAATGCTATCGATTCTTCTCTAATTACCCTCTTCGAAACGCTCCACCACTGGTTGATGACGATCGCTCCGATCAACTCCCGCCTAACTAGTTCGCTAACTACTCTATGCTTTGGGAAATACGCATTCAGCTTCCAGTAACCGGTCCCTGACTCTATCTATACGTCTTATTTAGGTTGGTTGTGCAGATCACAAATTTGTAGTGTGTAACCGACCGGTTGAAAATGCGAGAATCCCACATAATCTGTATCCACTGACCTAATAAATACACTATCTAGATACGATCTGGATGACCCGATGCCGTTGCTCCATAACGACACTGATGCATTCTGACAATCCAGTCGGTACCTGTCAGATAATTGGAATTGTCTAAGCAGCTTTACGAGGCGTTTACACCTACTTCTCCTAACGGCTGACCCCACACAGTCCCAGCGTGCGTCTAAGATTCTGTTCCATCCTCTCACTAGTACTAAAGAGCAGGTCGTTCCCAAGAAAGCTTCTAGATACCTGAAGAATTCCGGTTGCCCTGCCCCGGTCGAAGCATGGACGCCTACTAGTCTGAAGGCACCACCTTCACTACTGTTCACATCCAGCATCACCGACTTACCGTCCTGGTAGAGTAAGATCATAATTCGAGATCCAAAACTTAAAGAAACAACACTGCTGCCACCCCGAGTCAACCACAAGATGCGTATACCTCGTAGTCATCAAAAATAGGCGCAGGTGCGTACGTTCTGGAAATTCTGGTCTCCCTGATGGCTACTACATATATGCCGTTGCGTAAGTGACCTTGCTTCCAGGCCGACCCCAGGCTACGTACATTTATTCATCCTACTCTGAGTACGGCCATGCTAATCAGAAAAAAAGAAAGTGAGAGATTTCAGTTACCATGGTCTTGGTGAAGGGCTAGCAATCCGGTCTTCTCGGTGGGGAGTGGGTTGTGTGTTCCTGGAAACAGGAGTCGTTTGCCCACTAAAAGTTTGAATTTTCCCACATCATATGGGAATTTATCATTCAGTTTCTTTTTAAATGTCCAAAGTGGTTTTTAGGAAAAATCCGTTTGGTAGAGTTTTGGGGACGTGCTCTTCCATGTCCCCCCCCCCTTCTGTTTGTATTTGTTTGTATCTTGCTATGTACTTCAACTTACTATTGTTTCCGTTTGCAACAGTAATTAAAGTTTTGGTGTTGCAGTTGTTGCTGTTGTTGTTTCTTGTTTCTTTTAGTATTTTCTCTGTGGTTGTTGTGTTTGTATGCTTTCCTGTTGTTACCGGTGTGGTTGCGAGTTTAGCTGTAGTCATTACTGTTGGTTTTTTGGCAGTGGTGTAGGTGGCGGTAGCGTTGGTAGGGGGTTGGTCGATGGGCTCACTGCCTCCCTGTTGAGCCTTTAGACATTGAGCTTGAGGTGGCCTTTTTTCTATTTTTCACTTCACACCAACAACAACACTTCCTATCGACGGCTCGTCTCGACCTTATCACGTGATAAGGTCTCGGAGTCGTAAGTAAGTGCGTATGTGAGCGCGTGTGTGTATTTGTATTTTGGTGGACTCGTTGACTGTAAGCTTCTTTTGATTGTGGTGGTGGTGTTGACGGAACTGTCATTTTGGGTGTCGTGTTCGTCTCTGCTACTATTGTTGTTGTTGTTGTTAATGTTGTTGCTGCTGCTGCTGTTGTTGTCAGTGCTGATACTTTTGATGTTATTGTTGCTGCTGCTGTTTATATTATTACAGCGGCTGTTGCTTTTGCTGCAGTTGCTTTTGCTGTTGCTGCCCTGCTGCTGCTGCTGCTGCTGCTGTTGTTGTTGTTGTTGTTGTTTGTGGTGGTGGTGGTAGAAGTACGGGTTTTCCTTCAGTTGTTCTCTGTTATGAGAAGAAGGCTCTTAGATCATTGGTGCTACCACATGTATGGCCTCTAGGCCTTCTACCTTCCACCGTAACCGGCAGTTGGGTGCCGTTTTGGAAACCTATTTGGTCTACAATCTTGTCCAGGTTTTCAGGCTGTACCTAGATCAGGACTTCTATTCCAATTCCGCAAGGCATCGATAAGTGACTGTTCTGGCCGTTTTCTCCAAGAGCTTTTGAGCTTCTCTCAGATCTGTTCGTTTCTCCTCCAGATAGACGTGAGCAATTATTTTGGCGGCTCTTGCAAAAGAGCTGGCCATTGCAGTGATCTTGCTGTAGCTGGTGTATATGCTGCTACTGCTGCTGCTGCTGTTGCATCTTGTGTTACCGGTGACCACTGTAAATGTGGTGGTAGTGGTAGCAGGGATGGAGGTGGTGCTGGAAGAAATGGAAAAATATTGTTTTTGGTGGTGATGGATGTGTTACTGGTCGTCAGAATGGTGCTGGAAACGGGTTGTCTAGTCGTCGTCGCAGTGGTGGAAATATTAGTGATGGTGGTGGTGTTCTTGTCATTGTTGTTGTGGCTATTTTTCCTCTCTCTTCACTTTCGTTATTGTCGTCGTTGTTGTTGTTGCCACTGCCTCCTTCTTTGAGACCGAAAGAGCCGGGAATTATTTTTCGTTAAAAATAAAGAATTGAAAGTGGTTGTTGGTGGACCTAGTTTTGTCTTTGGTGTAGTTCTTTTTACTATTGTCACCTGGCATGTTGATATTGTTTTGTTGTTGTTGTTGTTGTTGTTGTTATTCATTGTGGTAGTATTCTTGGTTGGGATGATGTTGCTGGTACACTTCGAACAATTTTCAATTAATATTACTTTTTCTCCCTGGTGAGCAAAATTCTTCAGGCAGGCAATAGCTTTGGCACTACTGCTTCTACAGCTGTCATGACTGCCTCCCACCACTGCTCCCTCTTTAAACGTCAAGCGTGTTGACGCTTGATTGTCTGCTAACAGCAGGTGAGGGGAAAATATAGCTGTGTCTTTCTCATGTAGTGAAGACACTGAGAGTTTTTAAACTTTCTTTTTCCGGAGAATGTTATAAGCAAACTTAAATAAAATTTCAAAATTCCGTCAAAGAAAGTTTTGAAAACAGGGGTAAACTTATGGAGTGACGACGTTGGCGTTCAATGCAGCTCAGATACGAAAATAATAATGATGATGATGATGACGATGATGACGATGATGATGATGATGATAATAATAGTAATAATAATAATAATAATAATAATAATAATAGCAACAACAACAACACAGTGCACATACTTCAACCTTGTTAACCAACTCGACCGATACTAGTGTTATCATAAAGCTAATAACAATAACAACACAGTAAACATATTTCGACGTTGTTAACTGATATTGGTTTACAGCATAACAAATATAACATTTGTCCCACCAAGTCACTCAGATATCATAACCAAAGACAAAAAGAAATTAAATGGAATACTCACACAGGAAGGAAGGAGGGAAGAAACAAAAGAGGGGAAGCCACAAACTGTCACTAAACAATTTAATCTAATTCTTAATTCTAACTGTTTAATATTATGTTTTTAATTATAATCTTCTTTCATATTCTATTATTTCTTTTCTTTTCTTGTGAACCTCTACTGAATCTATTTATAGATTAATGCTTTTTGTGTCTTTCTGTTCCTCTCTGTCTCTCTGTCTGTATGTCTGTCTGTATGTCTGTCTGTCTGTCTGTCTGTCTGTCTCTCTCTCTCTTTCTTCCCCCATCACCTCTTCTCTCCTTATCTACGTCTGTCCTCAACCCACTTCTTAGGAACTGGTATCTCTTAAGAGTTGGTGAAAAAAACAATGGCACTACACAGAAATCTTGCTTGCACAAGACGTACAATTAATAGCACCCACCCACATCTACATAAATAAACAGATACATGTTTACAAATGGCATAACAAAGCATCATACAGAAAAGCACTATATGCAGCTGAGGTACATGGAGTTGAATCATGTGATATGATGCTACAAATCCATACAATAATATGAAATATCATGAAATATCATTAAATAATAACAGTAATGATAACAATCTGGGATAAATGAAAAACAAGCATCGACTTCCTGCCTCTCAGTAACCTCACGTGTTGGGATCACTATAAAAGCACTCTTGGCAATAAGGACAAAACTCAAATATATAGGAAATGCATAGTAAAGAAAATGTATACCGGATCGGTCATCGCCCGGATAAAAAAGACCCGTGTCCCTCAGAGTCGAAAAGCTTGCTAATGGTTTGAACTCCTCCCCAAATACAGACATGAAAGCTACATCCATATCAGGATACATCCAAACAATGGCCCTTCATGCACACCATCCTCATCTGATAAAACCAAAACAATACAAAAATGGACTAGGGAAGAAAATAAGGACGTTCTAGAAGAAGCCTATTACACTGCAATGTACTTTCCATTGGGTAAATCTAACACAGAACAAACTTACTTAAACTGGAGGGAGAAAAACCCTACCAATAGACCAGATATGGATAGCAATAAATCAGCTAATGTTCGCAGGAACATCATAAAGAATAAGCTAGTGACTGATATGGATATCCAACAGATACAAATACATGTTCAGGCCAATGGCCATACAAATAGGAATACAAGAAATGATGTAGAGCACCCATCCACTGTCGAAGTGGAACCTGTTATCAGAGACACCCAAGCTGAAATATTCAAGGAAACACTCACTGACGCTGATAATAATGAGATTGATTACAGTGCAAGTGGAAACACATACACTGGATTCGATAATCTCAAGACAAAAATTCTATCTATGGTTGAAGGTTAGTCACGCTGAACTGAGAGATCGCAATGACCTCCCTAAGATTCACAACTCAAAGCAAAATGGTAGAGTAATAGACAAGATAAATGCAGTTATCTCATCCATCTTGAATTAATATGAAGTAGATCTTACCTCACTGAATAATCTACTCTATTCTGCAGCTTCAATAACCACTGCACTGTGTGGTATTCAAGTGAAGAGGAAGAGTAAACATATAGACAGGAAACCAGCATGACAAGAGAGAATTAGAAATAAAATTAACGTACTTAGATCTGATATTGAAATACTCAAGAACATGTTAGAAAATGTCAGTAAAATGTCAGTAAAGAAAATGATAACTTACCAAAAGCTAAGACGCTGAAAAGGAAATATAGCATAAACAGGACAAATGAGATCGATGAAGTAATCGAAAAACATCAAGCAAATGATCCAAGCGAAAGCAGCACGTATAAGAAGGCTCGAGAAAAGGTCAACATTCTTCAAGGATAACAGTATGTTCCGTAAGAATCCTAAAAACGTCTATAGGAATATTGCAAAAATAAATATAACTGTTAAAACCACACCCACCGAGAAATAAGTACAAAGGTTTTGGAAATCAATCTGGGCGAATGTGAAAGAACACAATCGTGATGCTCCCTATATTCATCAGCAAGCCAGAGAAACTGAACATATAAAACACCAAACATGCAATGATATATCTGTTGAAGATCTCGGGACTGCACTGAGAAAATCTAGCAAATGGAAATTCCCTGGAAAAGATAGAATCCATAACTTCTGGTTGAATGCTTTCCGTGAATCCCATGAGAGATTGACCCACCTGTACAATAACATTATGCATGACCCCGGGAAAATCCCTCCCTGCCTGGTAAATGGAGAAACTTACTTAATCCTCAAAAGTGATCAAACTAATAACCAACAAAGCTATCGACCAATAACATGCCTCACAACTATGTATAAAATACTAACATCCATCATCACTGAATACACATATACCTTTCTGGTGAATAACAAAATATTCCCTAATGAATAAAAAAGCTGTAAACGTGGTTCATATGGCTGTAAAGACCAGCTTTTAATCAATCAAATGATTCTAGAGGACTGCCATAAACGACACAAAAATATTTCCATTGCATGGATTGATTACAAAAAAGTGTTTGATAGTCTTCCCCATAGTTGGATTGAGAAATGCTTGGAAATCTATAAAATCTCTCCAGTTATTGGTAATTTTCTATCAAATAGTATGAAGCTTTGGAAGACAACCCTGATACTGAATTCAGAGACAGGTACTGTAAACGCTGGGGACATTGATATAAAATGTGGCATTTTTCAAGGTGATTCTCTATCACCTATTTTCTTTTGCATGGCTCTCATTCCCCTAAGTAAGCTGTTAAATGACACAAGACATGGATACAAAACATATGACAGATCAATCAATCACCTCCTTTACATGGATGATCTGAAACTTTTTGCAAAAAGTGATCAAAAACTGGAAGAACTTTTAACCATTGTAAAACAATTTAGTGATGATATTAAAATGGACCCTGATAAATGTGCTAAAGCCACATTCTTTAACCCTTTTGATACCAACCCGCCTGAAACCTCCCCTGGTTCTGATTAAAAACCATTTGTTTTAAAGTAGTCTTATTTAAATTTAAACCTTCCATTATAGTTTTATGTAAGAACTTTTTGTTATGTTCCAAACACCAACTTGATAATGAGAAAGTTATTTTACTAAATTCTTCCAAATTCTTAATTATTTTCAAAATTAATTGAAAATCATAGGGAGCGTATTTCATTAGAAATATGGTAACGAAAGGGTTAAAGGAAAACTCTTGAAAACCAACAACATACAACTAGACAAGGCTACCATAATCAAGGAATTAGATCCTGAAGAAAACTACATATATTTAGGCATGTGTGAACGTGATGGCATCCAGCATCCACAAATGCATGAGAAATACAAAAAGAATGCTATCGTAGAGTTTGAGCTATCCTAAAAAGTGAACTTAAAGTGAGAAACAGGATTGATGCCATCAATACCCTGGCTATACATCTACAGCTTTAATATCATAAAATGGCTCACCAATGAGATGAATAAAATTGATACAAAAATACGGAAGTTTCTCACAATGCACCACATGCATCATCCAAAGGCAGATGTAGACAGACTATACATCCCACGAAAGGATGGAGGACGTGGACTGATGCAGCTGCAACTGTCTCTAAAGACAGCAACCATAGGGTTAGACACCTATCTAAAGACCACTAATGACTGGATGCCTAAACTTGTATGTAGACATGAAAGTACCAAGAAACTCCACTCAATACTAAAAGAGGCACAGAAATATGTAAATGAGTTAAAGATACATGAGATTGAGGCGTAACTAGATGAAACAGAAGAACCTACTGTGAAAGCAAAACAAATAAAAGCGCAAGCCAAACCAAATGGAATATTAGAGCTGCGTAATTGATGGAAAAGTATGGCATTACATGGTAAATACCCTACAAGGGCCAGCGATGCTGATGTTGATATATGTATGACCCTTCAGTGGCTGTCTGCATCTGGCCTTAAATCAGAAACAGAGAGCTTCATTATAGAAGCTCAGAATCAGTGTCTACCCACTAAAAATAATCAAGCCAACCTTCTGAAAAATGGCGCTCATCCTTCCTGTCGCTTTTGTGGTCCAAGCAGAGAAACAATTGACCACCTTATCTCTGGCTGCTCCATGTTAGCCTCAATTGAGTACATTAAACGCCATGATAGACTTGGACGGTATTTGCACTGGATCATATGCCATCAGTTTGGACTCTCATATGAGAAGAACTGGTGGGAACATAAGCCTGCTAAAGTAGCAGAAAACAAAGACATCACTGTTTTGGGGATTTTAGTATTCATACTGATCGAGCTATTCAGGATAATAGACCAGATATTGTGGTGAAAAATCACAATATCTCAATCCCAGCATACTGCAACACCTCCCTGAAAACATTTGAAAAGTTGAGTAAATACAAGGACCTTGAAATAGAGGTCTCAAAAATGTGGCATCTAAAAACAACCACTGTACCTGTGATCATCGG
>JAOPJM010217236.1:0-12674 GCA_027124095.1 Muusoctopus leioderma | reverse complement strand
CCTAATCCTACGCCGTTAAACTACACTTTAACCCCAATTTTTTCGACACCAAATTAACCCTTGTTTTGAAGTTTTCGAATATTCAACCGTTATTAAAATAGTTAGAAATGCGTCAGTCAAACAGACTAGATCCAATAATAATAATACTTTCTAATATCGGCACAAGGCCAGAAATTTTAGGGGAGGAGTAAGTCGATTAAATCGACCCAGTACGTGACTGGTTCTTTGTTTATCGACCCCAGATGGATGAAAGGCTAAGTTGACCTTGGCGGGGATTGAATTCAGGAGCATAGCGAGCCAGAACGAATGCTGCAAAGCATTCTGTCTGACGTGCTAACTAACTATTCAGCAAATCCACCACAACCTTACAAAGTGAAAGAAAATCATTATAATAATTGTTTCTAATATAGGCACAAGGCCAACCGGCTCTTTTTCATTTAAGGAGCTCCATGAAAGTTGGAGATTTCCAGTTTGCAAAACCCGTGAAAGCAGAATTATGCTCTCGTTTTCGCACTAAGAAACGAAAGTAATTAAAACAGGAAATTAGTGAACGAATAGCGGCCCACTTCAGCATGCTAGTTTCTGAGTATATATATATATACACATAACACACGCATGTAATAGAAACTCTGGTGTGTATACACAGCTCTCGGTTAAGTCATTGCTGCCACATTACAATAACTTTATCACGTGTACAATACACGCACGCGCAAACACATATATATAAAGCAAAATAATAGTATACAGAATAAATATTAGACTTATCGGAAATTAACTCCAAGCTAGAGACAAAAAAAACACTTGCTTGGAGGCATTTGCTTCCGTAAATAGCAAAGGGAGGTAATTTTCGAGAAATCAAATATTTAAAAAAAATATATATTTCTCATGCTGGGGGGAAAAGGACAATCTGATCTTTGTTGGCAAGCAGCGACAACCATGGACGCGTTTCGATCTTGTTAGATCTCATCAGCATGGTATCTTAAACTGCTTGTTAGATCATGGAGACTTGAATACATATACAAAAAAGAGTCTAGTACAATTTCTGGCCGAGGTAATTTGCATAAATAAACTTACAAGGATTCAAGAGAATTTATTCTGTATACTATTATTTTACTTTATATTAACTATCCGTACTACTGGTTCATACGAGTTATTTCTCTTGACTCCTTGTAAGTTCATATATGTTAATATATTAATGTTGGTGGTGAACTGGCAGAGTCGTTAGAATGCCTTGCGATATTTGTTCCGGCTCTCTGAGTTCAAATCCGGCCGAGGTCAACTTTGACTTTCCTCCTTCCGGGGTCGATAGATAAAGTAACAGTCAAGAACTAAGGGTGTTTTTTTTTCTTCTATCCCGTTCTCTCTTTTTGAATCAGCTACGTTGCGTTTTGAGAAGGGTCGTGAGAAGGGTCGTGCGGGACCACTCATGGTGTCGTTTTCTTTACATAGATCTACCCTCGATGTTAGAAGAGAGATTATTCTTATTGAAGTATTTGTTTGTATCTAACAAGCATAACATTGTAACTGTACTTTCAAAGTTGCTTACTGCATGGTGTAGGGATAGTCCTGCAACATACCAGAGTCATTGGTGTACCATCAAGGGAGAAGTCTACTGGACTAGTTTCTCATTGACTTCTCCAGGTTCACAGACTTGAACCCGTCAAAATAAGCTAATGAAACACCTGTCAATGGGTGTGGCATATAAACTATGTCACCCCGAAATACCTATTAAGATCTCGGAGAACTCGGCTGTTGGGAGTTACGTGACCCAGTCACGAGCACAATATGATATGTGGTTACAATATATGAACCGCTGACCGATCGGTTGGTTATTTGGTTCCCTATCGATCCGGACGTCTGTGCTGACATTCTCTCAAAGTTATTTTTAAAGCTTTACGAGACAGCATACGTTAATGAGAACGAGAGGCACAGCTGGCTGAGGCGTTAGGGTACAGGCCTACCGATCATAAGGTAGCTTGTTCTTATTCTATGAGTGACGTTATGGTGTCTCTTTGGCAATGGGCATTTAAGTCTTTCTGATTCAGTCTTCCAAGCCGTAAAGATGTAATGTAGGGAGCAATAGAGTATTACTGTAAGCACAGGGTCATTGTCCTACATCCGTATGCTGAAGTAAAATACCCAATGAGGTACTACAAAAGGAGATCTGTATCAGAAGTAGTATTATTCAAGAGAAGGGACTGTCTTGCAGTAGAGGTTAGACGAATTCACGAGCCAGTTTCGTTTCTCGGTCGAAGCCAATTCTCTTTATTTATATTATTATTAATATCCTTTAGAGAGGGCCGGTAGATTGGCAGCACCGGACAAAATACCTCGCAGTATTTAGTTACGGCCGTTTACATTCTGAGTTCAGATCCCACCGAGGTCAACTTTGCCTTTCACCCTTTCGGAGTCAATATACAAAGTACCAGTCAAGTACTGGCCTTGTGACAATGTTAGAAACAATTAACACTCTCTAGACAGGCTTCAATCTCACGTTCTTACTTTTGCCTGAAGAAATCTAAGTATCGACATAAACACGAGAACAAATAATTAATTAATCAATCAATCATCCACATTAATTAAAACTTTCATTTATTTGTCATTATAAATAATTTATTTTATAATTTCATGATTTGTATGTCTGCCTCTAATGGCGGTATTTCTGCAAACCAGTAAAAAAAATTTTTTTTTAAAATTATTTACAAAGTAAAATTGCTTGATTTAAAAACAGATATTTACACCCACTCAATCAAAATTACAAGACGTAATACAGAAGATACAATTGTTCTTTAAAAAATAGTTTACACAACAAACTGATACAAATAGAAATATAATTTTTATAGACTGCAGATATTCACGTAAAATTAACAAAGACTAAAGCAGACGGCGCCATCTTTTTTTAAATATTTCCTCCGTTATGTTATTTTTCTTTTCTTCTTCAGCGAATACTCACTTTGAACTATCTAATATCGGTAAGACAGACTAATTCGACATCACGAAGAGGAATTATTTAGTGCGTAACATATACGTAATAAGGCAGATAAAACACTTTTCAAAGAGATTAGAAAATATTCGATGGAATTTTTATGCATTTTCAGTTGTGTAATGTCTAATAGGAGAAAGGTTACATTAATTGAATGATGTATGTACCAGCATAAAGCTTGACACGTGTTGAGAATGTTCAAATACTATGGTAGATATTGCGTCGTAATATATTACGTTGTAATTTCAAGCAGTGCATTTAACTCCGTTGTTCTCCTGTATATGTCTGATTATGTCTACTCT
This sequence comes from Muusoctopus leioderma, assembly GCA_027124095.1. NCBI lineage: Eukaryota > Metazoa > Mollusca > Cephalopoda > Octopoda > Octopodidae > Muusoctopus > Muusoctopus leioderma. The sequence continues at coordinate 9,389 of JAOPJM010217236.1, read as the reverse complement.
TTTACTGTTTTACTGGTTTCAGTCATTGAACTGAGGCCATGCTTAGGCACCACCTTGAAGGGTTTAGTCGATCAAATCGACCCCAGTCTGGTACTTAATTTATCGATCTCTCTTTGCTGAACCGCATATAGGTATATATATATAGGTATATATATATATAGGAGTAGTGGATTGGCAGAACTTTTAGAGCACTGGAAAAAAAATGCCTTGCGGTATTTGTTTCGCCTCTTTACATTCTGAGTTCAAATCCTGCCGAGGTCAGCTTTACCTTTCAGCCTTCCAGCGGGTCAATAAAATAAAGTACCGGTCCAGGGCGATGGATTGGCGAAATTATTAGAGCGCCGGACAAAATACCTTACTGTATTTGTTCCGGCTCTTTACGTTCTGAGTTCGCCCGCGATGACACTGTACCGACCCTTGCCTTTCCCTTGGACAACATCATTGGTGTGGAGAGGGATGACTTACTGCATGAGTAACTACTGGTCTTCCATTAAAAAAAAGACCTTGCCCAGCTCTACACCCTGGAGAGGAACTTTCAAGGTGCCGATACATGGTCAACCCTAATCAATGGAGGCAATAGAGGTTATCTAATGCGTTCCTTCTTTATTCAAGACTGTAAGGGTGTAATTTGAGGGATAAAATTGTCTGCTATTTCTAGCAGGTCGAGCGACCGCGTAGAAACTCTCTCCTTGACTCGGCTACTGACTTGGCTCTGATCAAGCGGGTGTATGATCAATGCGTTCCATTCTTGCCCATCCAGTCTTATATTCAGACAATATATCCTGGACTAGATTATCCAATGCATTGGCAGGTCTATAGCATATCTTCTTGCTAAATAAAATGTTGTTGTTGTTGTTTAGCTCACAGCTTAGCCCTGATAGAGTAAACCTCTGATCAAAGATGTTCCAACCATGACCATCCCATCTACTATTTATATATAATTTACTCAGGACTACATTATCCAGTGTGTCCGTTCATTTTTAAGATGGTAAGATAGGTGTGAGTTTGAGGGAGATTGTCTGCTATTTCTAGCAAGTCGAGCTACTACGTAGATGCCCCCTTGTTGCCTCTGGTACTGGCTTTGTTGATGTGATTGTTGTTTTAGTCCCAGGTCATCTTTGACAGAAAAGACCGATGATCACAGGTGTTCCAGCCGTGACCATCCCGTCCTTTTCTCGAGCATTGCGTACATAGGACTTCATTAACCTCTCCCTTTTCAAGACAATAGAGTGTAATCTGAGGGAGATTTGGCTGCTATTTCTTGCATGTCGAATGACCATGTCGTGCCTCCCTCGTTGACTCAGTGCTGGTTACATTTGATTAAGTATAACTATGATCAAAGCGTTCCAGCATGCCCATCCCATCTTTTATTCATAGACAGTGCTTAGATCAAGCAGACCTATGACCAAAACGTTCCAGCAATGTCCAGCCCATCTTTTTTAAATCCATAGACAGTGTATCTTTGATCAAGTAGACATATGGTCAAAGCGTTCCAGTCATACCCATCCCATCTTTTTTCATAGATAGTGCATCCAGGACTACATTATCCAATGTGTCAATTTTATTAAAGGCTGTCAGTGTGTATGAAAAAGAAAAAAGATGAAATATAGGAAAGCACCTGGACAAGACAATATTCTTACATATATTATTGTGGTACTAAAAGTCTTTGGAATTGAAAAAATAACTAGCCTGCTCAATAACATCTACAAAACGAGGAAATTTCAGAAGTAATGTCCAAATCAATCTTTGTAGCACTCCCCCTCCTACCAAAGAACCCCCGGGGCAATAGAATGTAAACTACAAAGGACAGTCATCCTTATGAGCCATATTACAAAAATAGTGTTGCAAGTCCTGATGATCAGATCCAGAAACAGAATCAAGCCTGAGATATGAGAATCACGATGCTAATTTGTTGATGGTAAAGGAACAGCTATGAAGGTGTGTAGCCGCCTAGTGGTAGGCTACTGGGCTCACGATCGGAAGATCGTGGGTTCGATTTCCGGTCCGGAACGTGCGTTGTGTCCTTGAGAAAAGCACTTTACTTTAAGTTGCTTCAGTCCACTCAGCTGAAAATGAGTACCAGCAGTAGCTGGGGGTTAACCCTGCGACGGACTGGCGGTTCGCTTAACGCCACTGGAACCAGGATAAGCTCCGGCCTGATGGGCCAATAGGCTTAAGTAGAACTTTAACCTTGAAAGGAACAGCTAATCCCCAGTACTTGACTGGTACTTTATTTTATCGACCCCGGAAGGATGAAAGGCAAAGTTGACCTCGGCGGGATTTGAACTCAGAGCGCAGTGGGACAGAAAGAATACCGTAAAGTATTCTGTCCGACACGCTGCGTAAAGAAATAATAATAACAATATTATAGAGGCAGAAGACTTTTGAAAACAGTTTAAGAAGGTAGTTTAATATTACTCACTACCTTTCCAACACACAAAACAGCCTGCTACAAATCGTTGTTGACTGTGGTGGTAAAGAATGTAATAAAATCTATCATCAATACAGCAGTAACAGTCTCCCAAATAATTGGATTAGATTTGAACAGCTGAAATGTAAAGTAAAACAGCAGCAGCTAAACTGGACATAATGGCATATTTGATAACCATAAATAAACAAGCATAAATTCACGCGAGTCAACAATAGACGCTCTGCGCTCGCTTGACCTGCTAGAAATAGCAGCCAAATCTCCACCATACCACACCTTACTGTCTTAAAGAAAGAAAGACACATTGGAAATATTAGCCTGAAAAAAATATGAGATAGTCAATACTAGAAATCTTTTCATAGTCTGCTTGATCAGGTCTGATGTGGAGCTAAACAACATCAGATATGTTTCCCACCCTATATGAATTAATCAAGATAAATTACAATTACAACAGTTTCACTAGTTGTACAAATTCATTCCTTACATAGGCAACAACCTCATACTGATGAAGCCGACGCGGGAGACTCTACATGGTCAGTCGACCTGCTAGAAATAGTAGCCAAATTTCCCTCAGATCACACCCTGCTATCTCATAAAAAGGAAGGACGCGTTGGATAAGGTGGTCCTAGATATACTATACCTGGAAAACAGACGCGATGGTCACGGCTGTACACTTTTGGTCATAGATATGCTGGATCAAGGCTGACCTGGGGTAAACAACAACAACAACAACAACAACATCGTAAAGACATGCTTTATATGTTCAATACTTCTGTAAATATATCAATAAAACTTGGGAACGGAATAATTGATAATAATGATTTCTAACAGAAAAAAGGCCACACATTTAGGGAATGGGTATGTTGATTTAATCAAACACCAGTGCTTGACTGGTACTTAATCTATCGACCCCATAAGGAAAAAGGCACAGTCGACCTCGGCGGGATTTGAACTCAGAACGTAGAGGAAAATAACTAATTACTATAAGGAATTTTGTCCGACGATTTATCAATTCTGCTAACCATTTCTCTAATGAGCCTCTACGTAGTTGCTCGACCTGCGATAAATAGCAGCCAAATCTCTATCAAAAGACATCCTACCGTCTTAAAAAAAAGACACGGAACAAGGCCACACATTTGTAAGAAATGGGTGTAGTTGATTGAATCGATACTAGTGAGTGATTTATATTTACTTTATCAACCTTGGCTGGAGGGAAGGCAAAGTCGACACTGACGAGATTTGAAATCAGAAACTAGAGGGGCAATAGCAAATATTAAGCAGCATTTAGTCCTGCTCTCTACGGTGTGTGCCACTGAATCACCTCGAATATTAGTTGTAATTATAATAATAATTGTTTCTAACATAGGCACAAGTACTTGACTGGAATTTTGTTTATCGAACCCGGAAGGATGAAAGGCAAAGTTGACCTCGGTGGAACTTAGAACTTAGAACTTAGAACTTAAAGAGTTGGATCGAATACCGCACGGCATTTTGCCCGACGCCCTAATGATTCTGCCATCCACCGCCCGAGTAATTATAATAACAATGATTTCTTGTCACAAAAATTGGCACAAGGCTTCACATTTTCAGGAAAGTAGTATAGCCGATTGAATTAAGTCTATTACATTATTGTAAACAGTTGCTGCAGACGTAAACAGAAGCAAACAAATATAAAAAAAGTGTTTAGTCCAATATCTATCGTTTCTGCTACACCTCTGTATCTTTTCACTGGTAATAATGATTTATCACATTGGTACAAGCCCACGCATTTTCTAGGAGAAATGTATTGATTGAATCGTCACTCATTACATAGCTGGTATTTATTTTATCGATCGCGGAGAGACGAAAGACAAAGTGAAACCCAGTGAGATTTGAAATCAAAACGCAAACGGACGTAATTGAATATTACAAAGCATTTAGTCCAACATTCTCCCGTTTCCGACACTTTATAGCCCTTTTTATGTCAATAATAACTATACAGTTAAACATCGGTTAGCCGAACATCAGTTATCCGAATTTCTGATTATCCGAAAAAGATCTTACGGTACCGTGAATACTTAATTAGCCATGTTTTGTGTAACCCGACCCGAGAATAGTACTGATGCTACCATTTCGTCTTTTGTTTACAATGATTAAAATTAAATTCGAATTACTGAACAACATGTGAAAACGTTACATCAAAGAGTTGTTACCAACACTGGTACGACGATCGCGTTTTTTGTTTACAGTTATAAAAATTACTACATATCGATCGGTCCACTAGTTTAATCTCAGCCGGTCACTTTACGCAGTGTTAAAATAATTTTAACAAATAAAAATAACTGACATGCCGAAGTATTTAAAAGCATGGCTAAATCAGTCTACGACTTTGTTCCGAGTACGTATCTGTTACAAGTAATCAAGTTTGTTGCTGTTACCATGTCTGTGAAGAGAAAGCGAACACCATTGACATTCGAACTGAAAAGCGAGATTTTACAACGTCTGGATCATAGTGAAAAAGGCATCAAATATAGCACAAAACTACAACATTTGAAAACTCATAAAAACTCCGTAAAAATGATTTTTTAAGTAATTAAAGTTCAGTATGGCTTCCTTTGTTTACAATCAGATCAGTTATCCGAACAAAATACTCACCACCAGTCTCGTTCGGATAGTCGAGGTCGCACATTTTGGAGAGGAAATCTGCTTCAGTAGTTCACTGATACTTTTTTATCGACCCGGTGGAATGAAAGGCAAAGTCGAGCCCGGTGGGCTTTGAACTCAGAACGTAAACGAGTGGCACTAAATACCACTAGGCATGTTGTCCGACACTCTAACGCTTCAGTCAATCTACCTCACTTGTAAAAATAACGATAATTATGGAATCAACAATGGACCTAATATCTATTTAGAGAAAATATGTGTCCTTATTAACATGAGAAAATATAAACAAAGAACACAAAGGAAAAGTAAAATTTATTCATATATATTTGAATGAAAATAGGAGCTATATACACGAAGAGAATGTATATTTCTAGAAATGTTAAAAAAGGGTAATAACGAATCAAAGAGAAAATAAACTTCAATAAATTGCAAAGAAAATTCTTCCATACTCAAGCCAATACGAAGGACAAGTATGGTTGAAAAGCACTGGACTTACGTGACCGCATTTGAGCTGCAAAGATGTCAGTACCTAGCGAATGAAAACTACGAAATCAAAATCAATGCAGAAGTCTAATGGCAATTGCTGACTGTATCATCCTCATCATCATCATCATCTTTATCATCATCAAAAGACACTAGCCTAACTCATTTCTGGATATTCATTTTATTCGGTGCAATATTTTCGCAGAAGAATGGTTTCAACTATTTTTTGCAGTACACGAACATTTTGAAATCAAGACGAAGAACAAACTGATGTAAGTATGCACCAAAATCTATATTAAACAATGATAGCGATCTGGGATATATCTGTACAGATATGTTCAAGATCTCTATCATAAAGTCAAAAGAAATCATCCTGAAATATCTATCAAAGACAAACAATAAAATTATGGTACTTTGATCTACCTCTTGGTTCCTTTCGACATAATTATTAATTTCTTACATTGGCACAAGATGTATTAGGCACAAGATGTATTAGGCAAGTGTATATTTGATCGAATTGATCTTCATTATATTACTGGTACTTATCTAATTGGTCATTGAAGAATAAAAGAGAAAAACCGACTCTGGAAGGATACAGAACTTAATGGCATGTAACTAAATATTGGAAAGCATTTTGTCAGGCACGCCCCACTTCTAACCAAACTATTAGAAATTTAAGCAGAACATTTATCAACATTTCAAAATCCTCGAAATTGAAACGTGATGTGTAGAATCAGAGTGGGTATGATAAAAATGAACTTGGATTGAAATACGCATCAAGCATCGTATCAGTAATTGGCTGATTGTTGTAGTAACGGTAGAAGAGGCAGAGAGTGAACATAGCTCATCTTTTAGGTAGTTGTTGTAATGTGAGGGAATGTTTACCTATCTGCCAGATCGATTTTGTTTGGATGCGGTCTAGATTGTTTGTATTGCAGCTGCACAATCCAATCCCATATATATGAGTAGCTGACAAATGTGGGACGCAAGTTGGACATGCATTCGGTCAGTGACCTAGTAAACTAATTATTATGATTTTCTATTGAGTGGAAATTAGATAATTTCAGTAGATAATATAGTCGAGTAAATTGGTGCTAGAACATTTACAGCTATTTATTTTATTGACCTCGGTAGGATGAAATAATATGTAACTTCTAGATAGAATAGAAATCAGGAGGTAAAAGGACTACAGCTGATGTAAATTTACTTCCATTGACAAAGTACTCATTGGTACTTGGTCATACATATTTGATTTTATGGTATTCACGAAACATTTTATGCATATACAAGCATAACACACACGGACAGGATAGTTCCTTCAGCTGATACTGTGTGTTTACTTACATTTAGACATACGTCAAATTCTTCTTGAAAGACGTTTTATGATGTATAGGGCAGATAGAGTTTGAAGGGAAATATTGAATATGAATAATAAATTTTGTAGGAGTGGAAAGAAACAATATCTATTGACATCGAACATTTTCATATTGTTTCGAGATTAAAAGGTAAATGATACGAGTTTTCAAATTCTGAATGCATGAATAATTGGTGTCAGAAAATCATTTAAAAAGCTACAAAGGACATGACCTTTGGAATAGTATTCACATTTCTCATACAAGTATGAGAATGAACAATATTTTTAGGTTCTTGGGTAAGTGATTTCCTTCTTAAACTCTTTCAAAATATTTTCCCTCAAGATTTACAGTGGAATCGCCATACATTTTTGTTAATTTTTCCATGAGATGTTGTTGGTGTGCTGTGAACTTATTATTCGACTTACACCTTATAATGGTATTTAACTGTCCGATTCTGCGACGTAGACTGTTTATCTTATCTTTTAGTTTCGTTACCCATCTGGGTTACTTCGTTACCGCGCGTACTTCAAATATCTCCCAGGTGTTCCTTCAGAGTAACAGCAGCCGAATACAGGCAGTTATTTGTATTCCAAAATGTGTTATCACATTGTTTTATATAGTCTCCAGTGATATCGTCAATAACTTTTAACATGAGAGTAGTTGGTTTTTTCCCATACTCTCGTCAAAAAAGGTCTGTTATTTAACGATAGCTGAGAGAAATTGGAAAAATTGTTTCCAGACTGTGGTTTCAAATATTTTTAAGCTGTATATATTTCACAGTCTTCTCTGTAGGATCACTATACGGAGATATATGAGAGTTGTGTGATGGTGACGACGGTGGCGTCGATTTGTTTACATGTTTATCGGTCTTAGCAGAATTTGATTGGTTTTGGATATCTTCAGAAAGTCGACTAGCATCACAGGAGTTGGAATATCGATTGTTATCTGTGGCAGCTATTTTTCGGGCGAAGAAAGATGCCTATTACCGAAGCTGTTTAGCTGTGAAGTGGCTTAAGTTTGGATGAGCTACGTCCAAGTAGTTTTTTATCCGCTTCATATAGCCGATAGAAGGACCTTCACAGGCTTTTTCATAGCACCGGAATACATCTTGATTTAAATTCAAAGACCAAGTGAAGTGAGAAGAGTACTTACGTTATCTTAGATTGCTTACAGATGTGGTAGCACTACTGGTGTCGGTATTGGTGTTGTCGTTATCAATGTCAGCCATGATCGTGTAAACGAAATCCCACGTGTTGAAAAATATTTCTTACAATCAGGTCCGAATTACGCTAATTTGGTGAGTAAAAGGTAATTCTCTTTGTTGTAACAGAGGAGAAAAGAAACAGTTACTTGATCTAGGCTTGGTTAGGTCGACATAATTGTATAAGAAACGTTCAAAAACACATTTTAGACAGTCCTTTACACCTGCACGTCTGTTGTTGACGGCGCCAGTATGTATGTATGTATGTATGTATGTATGTATATGTATGTGTGTGTGTGTGTGTGTGTGTGTGTGTGTGTGTATGTGTGTGTATGTATGTATGTATGTATGTATGTATGTATGTGTGTATTTATGTGTGTATGTATGTATGTATGTGTGTATTTATGTGTGTATGTATGTATGTGTGTATTTATGCGTGTATGTATGTGTGTATGTGTGTGTGTATGTGTGTGTATGTGTGTATGTGTGTATGTTTATGTCGCGTCGCTCTGAGAGCTTACTGGTGACATGTAATCTAGTACATCCTGTTACATGGTCGGGTCGTCGGTGACTCCCCCCCCCCCCCCGCAACCAGGCTAGAAACCCGGCAAGACAAAAACAACACCCGCCCAATGAACGAATGAGTCCAGCATAGGAGGATCAACGACTATCCGGTAATAGTGAACGGGGTGGGGGGTGGGGGACATAGTAATATTCAAGATGGTGAGGGACCACGATGTAAGACCACTATAGGAGTCATAGATCCCTAGTTCTTCTTATCAGGACATCTGTCTAGGAGGTCACCCTGACGTAAAACCTGAAGATCGTTCAGTTTCTGGTTGTCCCAACCAATGTTGGGCTACAAGGAGGAGGAAAGCTGTTTTTTTTCTGAAAAGTGATTGCAGTTCTGTACACACTTCATTCACTATAGTCAATAACTCCATGCACAGGTATTTCTTAGAGGCCACAAACAGACAGACAGCGGACCTTTCAGAGGTAGCCTCCCGCTGTCACTGTGGCACCCCGGGGTATTACACCCATCTGCGACGATGAAATACCGCCACTTCCATAGTTTTCTCACTCGTGAGGGGCACACGGTAAGGTAGGTTTAGCATTGGTAGGAGCAATCACGAGTCTCCGTTCACCAGCGTGGCTGCTCTTTAAGAAGTTGTCGTACTCGGAGACGAGTTTACTTCCACCTCGTATGTATGTATGTATGTATGTATGTATGTATGTATGTATGTATGTATGTATGTATGTATGTATGTGTGTATGTGTG
>JAOPJM010216634.1:0-12681 GCA_027124095.1 Muusoctopus leioderma | reverse complement strand
GGGCCGAAATCACCCGTCCAACCCATGCCAGCATGGAAAACGGACGTAAAACGATGATGATGATGATGATGATGAAACTGAATTGAATAATCAACTACCTTATAATTCCAGGTTAATTCTGCAAATATTCTCTTAGCTTTTTAAGCTCTCTGGGGTTAATATGAGCATAACTCACATGTTGAAATTGTAAATCATTTTCTGGACACATCCATTGCCACAAATACATGAGCAGAGTTTTTATTGCCTCTGATTAAACAGATTTCAACTGACCAATGAGGTGTTGTAATAATATGACTAGTGAGAAAGGGTGTCAATTTCTGGACAGAAGAGTTGTTAGCATTAGAACTGCCACAACAATGCTCCAATTTGCATACTCTATCCTGCTCATTCTAGCTTGGAAACATGAATGTAAAGCAGTAATTATTTAAAATAGCTCATTTGTATCTAAAAGAAAACAAAGTCTCAAATACACCATTAGAAGAAATGCCCTGCTGTAAAATAATTATTTACATTACATAAGATGTATAAACTAAAAAGAACTATGAATTACTTAATCAATGGGATACTGAACACAAGCCAAGTGATTGATAGTTTGTATCCTGTCACTGATACTGCAAGACATTGGCAATATTCCAGTTTATGTAACTGTACGTAAGTACCAAATAGTTGAATGGTAGGACTATTGAACTGATGACGTTTTCATTAGATCACAGTACTGAGTTCAGGTCTTTCAGTGGCTTGGTCCATATTAGAAATGTTAAAAGTGTCTCTCTAATTTCAATTTCATTAATGGTGACTGGACTAAAAATATAAAATAAAATGTGTTACCTTCTTTTACAATGCAATACAATGTAATAATCAAAATACTTTTAGGTCTTTGTTTCCTATTTTCATTTTAGAATAATTATACAAGAGTGGACTATTTTAGATAATCTTTCTTATCAAAGCAGGTTAGCTAGCTGAGAAAAGGTTAAAAAGGTAAAGGTTTTAAAGTTAGTATTAAAAAAGCAAATAAACCGATTGATAAGATGAATTGAAAGGTTATGTATAGAGAGAATTTACAAAACTCCTACATTTAGTTGTTGTTGTTGTTGTTACTGCTGCTGCTGTCAGTGTTGTTGGAAAGTACCAGAAGTTAGACCAGATAAAGACTCACAAGCTCAATGTGACATATACAATTTTCAACTATTTATTTCAGTATGTTAATAGTACTTATTTTATCGATCTTAGAGAACTAAAATCTAAATTAGCATGAAGATGACTTAAAATCCTGATTTGAAGCTAACAAATTATAAAATGAGGACTGGCACTCTATCTTTAAAATTAGATGAACTGCATGATTCGGCCAACATTCCACCTATAACCATTGCATCTAATTTGGGCATATTCTCTTCAACATCAGGACTTGGCACATAGTCTTTCAGCACAATAAAATTGTATTGATTTTAGAAAATTACCTTATTTAGTTCCTCATGTAAATATTGAAAACATTTGAAGTTAAAGTAAGAGGGTTTTTTTCTTTTAGTCACAGAACTTGTGTTAGCAATTAAATATACAGATTACATTAAACTAAATATCTTCTAATGAATAGTTATCTTTAATAGTAGATAAATTGTCATAAACACAGTTCAGTTCAAAAATTTATCATACACTTCAAAAGAGATGCAGTGACCGAGTTGATAAAGTACCAAATGCCTGACCTCCTGGATTGTGAGCCCTTATTGTGCTGCATACATTGAGTTGCATTATGTTATGTGGTCTATGCACAATACCTAATTCAAATTACCTAGTTAAATTTCAGTTGTTCATTGTTTAACATACTTGCTAAAACTCTCTATTCCTGATTGAACAAGTTGATATTTGAAGCCTCTATCCATAGTTATTCAGTAAATGATAATTACGCTAGTTTTTTACTTTTTTTTTTATCTAAATGCTTTAGTGACAATCATTCTTGCTTTCAAATGCAAAATCTGCACAAATGTTGAGTGAAAATAAAAATAACTCAGAAAAGAAAATCTGGTAAAGATTGATCAGAATGTAAACCTGATTCTTTTGTGCTTTTATTTACACTATTTGACATTGTTGTTGTAGGTAAATAAACCCCGTGAGCAGCAATAAGTGTTTGCAAGTTCATTTTTCAACTGTAACCCAAGAAAATGTATATATGCAAAAAACACAGCAGTATTTTCACTTTTTGTTTTCATTGTTAGTCTAAGCAAAAGAAAGAAGTTTTTTCAAGCCTTTCTAGATTAAAGGACCAGAGTAACTATGTGAGGCTAGAGAACTTATTGTTCATTTTGAACTGATGTAGGTTATTAGTTGAAAAACAGGCATCAGCTAGGAGAGAGGATGCAGTTCTAGAGCAAAAGAAAGGTAGGTGCATCAAGTGTGTTTAGGCGGGGAGAGAATACAAAGAATCAATAGCTGTTAGTAGCAGTAGAAGAGACAGAAAGAGATTACAACTTGACAGTAGGCTAGTATTTATAGATAATGTATAGATAATCTCTATTGTAATGATTGTCGTGTCTGTCGATCCGTCACTAAACTTCCAGTTTGCAACTCCCGTCTCTCTCTCTCTCTCTATGTATGTATGTATGTATGTATACACATACACACATGCACGCACACAGCAACAAATGTGGAGATCCTGACTACAAACAGGTATTATATTATTTTTGTTGTCTGCCTAACTTTTGACAAAAAATAACTTCGCTTTCCTGATTTACAACTTCCGTGTCTCTTTCTCTTTCTCTCTCTGTATGTATATATTCACACACATATACGCGGACACTCACATACATATATGCAAATATGACAACAGTAATATCTGTCTCCCTCTCTCTGTATGTATACACACACACACATATACACGCACACAGCAACAAATGCGGGGATCAAGACTAAAAACAGGTATTATATCCTTTTTGTTGTCTGCATTACTTTTCACAATAAATAACTTGGCTTTCCTGAATTAACACCATCGTTAAAAACATTTAGTTAACTTATTAAGCTACCATTGTTGAAAATAAGAAATTTCTTATTTTAAAAGAAGTAACTTATTACAAAAAGTATACAAAAATATGAATCTCCATTCATAAACTTCTCTTCAGAAAACTTGCAAATATATATTCGTATTTTTGTTTACTATTCGTAATAGGTTATTTTTTTAAATAAGAAATGTCATCTGCCTACCTGCCTACCTACCTACCTACCTATCTACCTACCTATCTATCTATCGCTGTTTTTACCTCGAGCTCTCTCAGTCTTCCCAACACACAAATAACCCAAACACACAGGTGCTATCTGTTCACCTCAGTTCCTTCTCTTCCATCATTTAAGCAAGATAGTTGAATGATTAATTTCTTACTGTCATTGTTCAGAAATTCATTTTATGATTGAACAACTTATGTATGAAGAACAGGAAATTTCTCAAAGACAAGCAGCGACGCAGCCACAGCAGATGTGAAGATCTACACTACATCAAGGACAGAGACAATCTCTTCAGGAAGCAGATGCTGAGAGACAACGGGAACTTCGTCGGAGACATTCAGAAGAACGAAGAGTAGAAATTTTAGCACGAAATGCTCTTCGACGTAGAATTGCCAGACAACAACTTTCCGAGGAACAACGTCAGCATATTCTAACACGAGATGCCGCTCAACACAGATTATTTCGGCAAAATAATCACTTAATATGGCTAGATGTCATGATATAGATGATCTTCGATAAGCTAATGTTGATATTTTATGTCACAGCTATGGGCCCATGGAAGTACACTGTTATCATTGTAACGCTTCCATGTTTTCTGGTGAGTGGACAGGGAGCACAGCCAACAATCCTTCTTTTAGCTCATGCTGCAAATCAGGAGTCGTACAAATTGCAAGTATTCCTGAACTGCCTCACAAACTACATTCTCTCTTCATTGACAATACGTCTGAAGCAGCAAAGTATCTTAAGTGCAATATAAGAAGGTTCAACAGTGCAATGGCAATGTGGTGCTCTATGAAAGTAGACGATGCAACAGTAACAAGAGGGATTGCTGCTTACAGAATACATGGAGTTATATACAGGTTTATTGGACATGCAAGAAATGAAATAGGGAATGTACTGTCCTGCTTACAAACATACTTCTATGACCCAGAAGAACAGATAAGAACATTGACGGAGTGCCTAGGAGCAATGCTAACCGAGTTCCCGATGAAAATAGGTTGCGAACAATTCTTCTGCTATGATGTCTTCCGGAAATAGTTACTTACAGCCTTACTTATCAGTGCAAGAACAAATTGATTCTGGAAATATTCCCGCAAATGTGCAAATAGGTTTACATGCTGATAAGAAGCCTGATGGTGAACATTCCGGGACATATAACTTACCAACTTGCAATGAATATGCCATACTAATACCAGATGCTAATGAAGAAGGAGCACATAGGATGTCACAGGAGTCCAAATTATGAAAATGTTAAATTCACGAAAAATGTTGCCTACGCAGACATTGTTTGATTGTCAACATTTCCTGTTTGGGGAATGTTGTATGTATTGTTGTATATAGAAATAAAAACAGGTAAAAACTAATACGTATTTTGTTCCATTAAATGTTTCGTTTATTTCAACATTGTCCTACCTTTCTTTCACTTCTTTCTTTCTTGAATATATACTTATATTTTAATGGGGCAAAATATTACTTATTCCGTGCATAAAACAACGGGTCATGTACTAGTAAATTATAAATACTTTGAGAAACTCAAACAAAAGATCAGCCTGAATACATACAGCAGACTTTAGCCTCTCTCATTTATCAACATACTTCACATTCACATGTCAATAGACGTGTGTATACTGGTGTAAATCAGTGCATCAAGTTATATCTCTTTGTGCCATAAAGGTAAAACTTAACCACTTGATAAATAGACATTGATAAAATAGGACTTCTTTTTCTTTATTTCCAGAGATACAAGACAATCTGGAGAAAGAAGATATGGAAGCTGACAGATCCCTGAGCCAGATGTAGGTTAAAAAAAATACGAGCTGACAAGTATGTTCAGATGAAGGAGGAGGTAGAAACTTATAACACAGAAGATAACTGGGAGTTTCTAAAAGACATTTTATTGTGAACCATTGACCAAATCTGTAGACAAAGCAAGGTTCCAGCCAGGTGTAAGTTGGCATGGCGATAGAATCGTCAAATGCCCTATGTTTGCAATAATTCAGGATTTTGATTTTTTAACGACCAAGAATCTTGAGATAGATTATGAAATTTTTCTGATAGGCATAACATGCATCTTCTTGTTACATTGGTGTATGGGGTGCAGTGTTTATTATGATCCAAGCTATAGGGACATTTTCATCACCACTGTCCTTCAGTTTCCTGACATATTGTGATAAAGAAGTGGTGGTAATTTTATCTCTGAACTTGAAGGAGTGTGTGTGCTGGTTGAATTTATTCTTGAAGGTATGGTCTGTGAGTTCAGTATAATTTCTTTGGATACCATCATCTGGTGTTATGGTATATCACCGCCTTAAGAAGGCACGATCCATTGAGTGAGCAGTACTGGGTGGATTTGCAACTACAAGTTGGCTGTTGGGGTGGGAGCTGATTAGGTAGAGACTGGCTCATTGTGTGTTTTTGTTGTGTTGTGATATCTGTGATGCGATGTTGCCCATGCAGCTATAGCTGGTTTTGAGATTGTTTCTTGTTAAAGAGCATGCACACTTTGCGTGTGACAGAACGGTATTTTAACATATTTGTGTTTCAAATTATCCAAGATGATTTTTCCTATGAGGGCATATGGAGAATGACTCATCTCATCTTTTTATGATGTTATCTATTGGTAGTAAAATGTGACTTCTCTGCAATGCACAAGTTACACAAGCGTATTCAATTTATGTACAGGTAGCTTTTTCAACAATACTCAATTATATTATGATATTATTGATTCCTCTAATTTTGAATTTCCAGATGTATTAAGACAATGATATTGAACTGATTATGTCTTCGAACCTAAAAGAATGCCTGTGCCATGTATACTGGGTTTTTTTAAAGTTCTATGTAAGCCCTGTATAGGCCATTTAAATACCATCTGTTCTATACACCAGCAACTTTGATAGGCATTTTTCATAAAGTGTTGGTGTGGAGCATGATTTATAAGGTTTTGATTATGGGGGAGGGGGGATTTCGGAGTCTGTATTATCTAAACAGCTGTAGTTGTCATTCATGCTGTGGTACTTGTGTGTTATGGGGAAATGTTTGTTTATCAGGGACAGGAAGTTCCTTGCTACATTTGAAATTACATTGTTTGATAATAGGTTCAGTATTCTTCTGCTTATATCAGCTACTAAGTTTGTTTATGATTGTGGGGCAGCGGCTAGAGTCTTTGTTGATGTATATTGTTTCTTCATTTGGTTTTCAGTCTAGTGTAATGTTTAGGATATTAACGACTATTAGATTTGTATTGGTTGTGATTTTTACATTAAATTCTTTGAAAGTGTTGATTAGTGTTTTCCTGAATTTATCCATATGATGGCCATCCATATTGTGGGAGATGACTAGACCATCATCCTTGTATAGCCCTATGCTGCAGGATTTCGTTCTTTGTTTAGCATATCTAGGATGTATAGGCCATCTAGCTCAGAGACTCCAGTGCCATTGAAACTCCCCATGGGTATATCAGAAAGCTCATTTTCCTGTTTCTTGACCCAGGAGTTGTTGTAAAATAGGAACAACTACCCTGCATTCATAATCATGGTGATATTGGGGTCGCTTATGGTGGTGAATATTTTCTTAAATTCTATGGCTTTCAAAAGAAGAGGTCTAAAAATAGATGGGTAAAATTCCACAATGTTGAACTGGTTAAATGTCCCGCTGGTTTTCCTTTCTATGCAACTGAACCACTTGATTACACTGTTGC
Organism: Muusoctopus leioderma; assembly: GCA_027124095.1. Classification (NCBI taxonomy): domain Eukaryota; kingdom Metazoa; phylum Mollusca; class Cephalopoda; order Octopoda; family Octopodidae; genus Muusoctopus; species Muusoctopus leioderma. The sequence continues at coordinate 5,774 of JAOPJM010216634.1, read as the reverse complement.
TGCTGTCCCATTGAGATAGATGTGTAGTGTATATAATTTTGTAATTTATAGAGTATAAAATATACTTGCTAACTATACTCAGTTTGATCTTAGAGGGTTCATTATTCTGCACTTGGTGTTGTCTTTATGGTTCTTTAATGTAATGTATGGTTTGTATGGAGTAGGGTGTTCTACACGGATATCTATATTTAATTGTAATGCTAAAGGTGTTACTTCATAATCTATTAACATAAGTGTTGGGGCTTGTTCTCTGTTGTATTATTTTTGTAATCTTATCTGATACTAGTTTAGTTTAGTTCATAGTGTGTGTATGTGTGTGTGTGTATGTGTGTGTGTATGTGTGTGTGTGTGTGTGTGTGTATGTGTATGTGTGTGTGTGTATGTGTGTGTGTGTATATGCGCGCGTGTGTGTGCGCGTGTATGTGTGTATGTGTGTAGTACTGTCTAGCTAATAGAAGTTTTTTATTTTTTTATCATGTGCATATAGGTATTGGGTGAGCTTTTGAAGGGAATTATCTGGTCTTTTAGAAGGTTTTGGAAGTTAATGGGACGTAATTCTAAATCTTACCATTTTTTAAATGTTGGTTAAGTCAGCTTTGAAGCTTTTAGGTCCTGAATTTGTTGGGAGTATTTCTTTGTTTAGAAACTGAACTTATTATTTGCAAGTGCAATGGTGCTGCCTCTATCAAAGAAGAATGCTTTCCACCTCATTCTTCTGGTTACACTTTCTGTTTTCTCCATCAGGTACTTTATATAGATCTTTTTAGATGGTACTGTAATGTTTTACATGGAGAGGATGAAAGGGTGTTGCTCTGTCTTCAGCTTTACGGTATTTGTTCATAGATAGTGATTGATCAAGTGGGAGCAGGTATACATACTTTTGGTTTAACAAACGAGACGAAGATTACTCAGTACATGTTGTAGAGTATATTATTTGTATGAAACTGGTAATTCACTCCATCGCTACTCAGAGTTTCATGCTTAATGCAATCCTCCAGGTGACCACATAAATGATTGGGCTGTAGTAGAAATCACTACACGATGGTCCCTATGTTGTTTTCATTGGTCACACCACGTCATATGGTGTGATGGTTGTTTATTCTTGTGTATATTAGAGAAATTACTGGGAGATAACTCCAGGTTCTCACTGCTTCTAAGGGAGACTACCCTACATTTGTTAAACACAAAACGTGACAAAGATCTTGTTATAAGCATGTACCAAACATGGTACATGACAACAATCTGACTACAATAATCTGGAACATACCTTTCTAGACTGACAAGAAGATCAAGTCAAATTGTACAGATATAATAATCAAGGACAGGAATGAAACACTTTGTATTTTGATAGACATCCTGATCCCTTCTGACCAAAACATTACCTAGAAGAAGGTCGAGAAACTATCAAAGTAAAAAGATCTTGAAATGGAAATAAGCAGGAAGTGGGCTATGGAAGTAATAACAGTACCAGTAATAACTGGAAAACTAAGTAAGATAATATGAAAGAACATAAACAAAAACATAAAAAAGTATAACAGGGCCCACAACTCTGCACACAGTCTGAAAAATAGCCCTGTTAGGGCACAGCACGCATCCTACACAAGACACTTTCAATTCAATAACACAACTTACACACACAACACATTCTCTACAAAATCACTACGCAATAATGTATGACAACACATCCCACACAACCCAAACTCTACACAATCATCACCCAACACTAAAACATGTAACATGACCGACACAACACATACGAAACGTACTGACCAGCCAACATACAACAGCACAACTCACAATACACATATTCTACACAACTAAAATAACAATAGAAACAACAAAACAAACTCTACAACAAAGCAAAACAGATGTAGCATATAAACACAATGTTATATACCCAAATGACAATGTTGCACACACCTCTGGAACATGGGGGTGTACATGGTGGTGCATTAGAAACTCACATGACATTGTTGAAAGCATGATAACAATAACAACAGCAACAACAACAATAAGAAGAATACTTAAAAAAGTAGTCACTAGTTTCTGCTTAGGACAAACACAATCATATTCAATATTAAGAAAGAAATAATTTACCTATTGTTATAATTGCTTCTTTTCTCTTTATCTGTTCAAAATATTCTTCAAATTCCTGTCAGAAGAAACCAAATACATTCTCATTATCACTTAATGGAAACATATAATTAATTATTTTATTTCTGAGTTAATTTGACTTTAATATCCTTATTATGTATTGTTTCTATCATGAATATTGTTTCAAATGAATATTTCTGTTGATTTTATTATTAGAAGTTACTGTGATAGATATAATTTTGAGTTCTCTGTAGTTTGGTGAGGAATTTTAACTAAAGGAATACAAGTAGATGAAATTTGTTTCCTTATTTAGCAGTAAAAATAATTATACAGTTGAAATGAGTGTTTGAAAAATGTTAATCTATTTTTTTAAAGGAGAGAAAAATAACCTTGTAGTAGTTTTTAGACTTAGTAAATATTGTGCATGATAAATGGCAGCATTTACTGTGTGTATCCCGGTTTTAGAATAGGTACATCTCATACCTGTGTGTCGTAAGAGGTTACTAAAAGGGTTGGTAACATGAAGGGCAACTGGTCATAAAATACTGCCTCAGAAAACCTGTCCAACCCCTGCCATCATGGAAAAGCAGATGTAAAAACAATGCAGATGATGGTGATGGAACTCAGGGGAAATTGTGATGGGAAGAGGTTAAAAATATTGAAAGATGATGGCCAAACAAAAGAAGACACCTAAATTAGGTATATTTCTGTTATTTGTTTCAAATGTAAGTACACTAATGTCCCTACAAGCAATAGAACATGTAATAGTGACTGCATGAGAATAAATGGAAAACAGCAGCAGCAGCAGCAGCAGCAGCAGCAGCAGCAGCAACAGCAGCAGCAGCAGCAGCAGCAACAGCAGCAGCAGCAGCAGCAGCATCAGCATCAGCAGCAGCAGCAGCAAGCTGCGAGTGAGGTTCGGTAAATTACTCTCTCTCTCACTTGAAGAGGTGATTCCAGCAGATAACGACCACCGATATTATATATTGTAACGGTTACCAATACAAGGGGAAAGTAACCATCACCATCACCATCACCATCACCATCACCATCACCATCACCATCATCATCACCATCATCATCATCATCATCGTCGTGAACAGCAGCACCACCAATAACAACAACAACAACAGCAATAACAACACCACCAGCGGACCCTACCACCAGCAGTACCTCTACTCCACCGCTGCTACCACTACCACTACTACTACCACTACTACTACTACTACTACTACTACTACTACTACTACTACTACTACCTCTACTACTACTACTACTACTACTACTACTACTACTACTACTAATGATTGTATTTAGCAGCAGCAGCAGTAGCAGTAGTAGTAGTAATAGTCACGATCTTATTAATAATAATTGGTAATTAATAATCTCCTCCGTCGTCGTCGATGTCGTCATCATCATCATCATCATCATCAATGTAATAATATATTACATTACAGTTACAATTAGAACGAGCACCTGCCGGAGTACGTGTGTCGTCGTCGTCGTCGTCGTCGTTGTTGTTGTTGTTGCTGTTGTTGTTGTTGTTGTTGTTGTTGTTGTTGTCGTGGTTCCGCTGATCAGAAACGGATCGGGCGCGAACTCGCTGTCACCCCTGATGTCACCTGCCCAGCAGCAGCAGCAACAGCAACAGCAAAAACAACAACAACAACAACAACAACAACAGCAGCAGCAACAGCAGCAACATCACCATCACCATCAACAACATCAACATCAACAACAACAACAACAACAACAACAACAACAGTTGCAATGTACCTCTTCGTTGCGGACTTCTTCTCGCCGAGCCGTGTCCCCCACCGTCGTGTCGCCCCACCACTGCAGCGGAGGGACAGTACCACCGGCCACCTCCCCCTCCCCCACCTCTGTCGTCGGAATTGGTCCACCCAACAACAACAACAACAACAACAGCAACAGTATTAACAAGATTTCTCTCTTTGGAAATACGAGTCCGAAAAACAACAACAACAACAACCACAACATAATTAACAACAACAACAACAACAACAACAACACGAACATCAATAGTCATAGTAGTAGTAGTAGTAGTAGTTGTAATAGTAGTAGTAGTAGTAACTATGGTAGTAGTAGTGTTAGTAGTAACAACCTTATCAACGGTTCGAATCCAACACTCGGAATTCTTGGTTTAAATATTTCTTCAAACAAAAGCAAAAGACTGGCTAGTAGTAGTAATAGCAGTAGTAGTAGTAGTAGTAATAGTAGTAGTAGTAGTAATAGTAGTAGTAGTAGTAGTAGTATTAATAATAATAATAATAATAATAATAATAATAATAATTGTAATACTAATAATAGTAATAGTAATATTAGTAATAATATCAATAGTGGTAGTAGTAGTAGTGGTAGTAGTGGTATTAGTAGTAGTAGTAGTAGTAGTGGTGGTGGTGGTATTAGTAGTAGTATAGGTTGTAATAGCATCAGTAGTGGTATTTGTCTGACGGCAGCGGCGGCTGGGGCGGGGCCAACAATAACAACTACAGGTACAACAACAACAACACACACAACAACAACAACAGCACGGACGGTAACGCGGTCGCCGCCTCCGCCACACGCCGCCACCTCCTCCTCCTCCTCCTTAGCAACAATACCTAGAATAGCAACAACAACAACAACAATAACAACAGCAACAGCACCACCACCACCACCATCAACAACAACAACATCACCGTCATTATCATCATCATCGTCATCGTTAACATCGTTATCAGCATCAGCAGCATCCGGATTATTAATAGCATCATCATCATCATCATCGTTACTATCGTCGTCGTCGTCATCATCATCATCATCATCGTCGTCATCATCGTTGTCTTTCACGCTGACACCAACACTACCACCACCATCATCATCATCATCATCACCACCACCACCACCACTACCGCCAACCACGCCGACACCAACACCGACGCGGCCGTTGTCGTCGCCGCCGCCGCCATCATCATCGCCATCTTCGTCACCGCCACCGCCACCACTTCCGCCGCCGCCGCCACCGTCACTTCCGGCCCCGCCTCCGCCGCCTCCGCCGCTGCCACCGTCAGCCGGATTAGCTGCAGTGCAACACCAGTATGTACAGCACCAACTGCAACAACTACAACAACAACTGCAACACCAACACCACCACCATCAACAACAACAACAACAACAGCACCACCACCTCCACCACCATCAGCAACAACAACAACAACAACAACAACTACAACTACAACAACTACAACAACAACAACAACAGCAACAGCAGCAACAACAACAACAACAACAGCAACACCATCATCAACAGCAACAACAACAACACATGCACCACCATCACCACCACCATCACCAACATCAACAACAACAACAACAACAACAACAACAACAGGAACAAGAACAACAAGAACAAGAACAACAACAACAAAACCAGAACCGAAACAGTCAAACGACTTCATTTTCAGTAGTCGATATACTGGATCCGACCAAATTTACTGGTAACCCAACATGTACCAAAACCCGGGTGTGGCACCCGTGGGTGGACACTTCATCCACAGACAGTACAGATCTATCAGAGAAGGCCAGCGACACGGCAGGTACGTACACCAACCCACCCAAAAAAACACATCCAATTATGATTATACGTATATTTTATATACATTATATTCAATATTATA
>JAOPJM010216238.1:0-12684 GCA_027124095.1 Muusoctopus leioderma | reverse complement strand
CATACATACATACATACATACATACATACATACATACATACATACATACATACATACATACATACATACATATGGCTTGAGTATTAATAAGAAAATCTACGAAAAGGACGTAAATAGTTTGATGGAAGATGTCACCGAAAATAATGAAAGAACAACGCTTGTTATGAAATAGCGAGAATAATTTAAAAGAGCAATAATCGAGAATTCAGAGAAATTATTAGATACTTGTACTCTGAACAACATCGTATAATTTACCCTTACTATAACGAAGTGCTCTAAAGGTAAAATTATAAGTACATTAAAACGGATGCGAAACGAAAAGTGCTCCAACATCAAATAATATGTTTCAGGGCCACTAAAAGCTAGCATCGACACATTTATTATTACTTCGTTTAGAAAAACAAAATTTAAAGAGGGTATCTTGTCAAGCCAATTAAAATGGACATCTTGCTAACTTACTGCATACACAAACATTCAAAATTGACGGGAAATCAACCTGAATATTAAAGAAAAAATTTATTGGGTGATATATTACACCTTGTAACAAATAAGCTGACAATGAAATGAATCTCGACATCATTATAATTTTGAGGAGGACACTTTTCGGAAGTCTTTTTGTGAAGGAAACATAAAAAGCATTTCTTTTTACATTTCTAGTCTATCTAGTTGTTGAAAGCCTTTTATTGAACTAGCTTTAATAATTATTTATAAAATTGTTTTGATTATTTGTTTATGATTTCATAACTAGTAAATTACCCTTATCATATAAAAGCAAGATAGTTTTTACAACCATAATAACGATTTCTTCATAAGCGACTTAGTATAGTAGTTCTTACTATCATTTTCAGGAACTTTTCAATCCGATTTAGGTGCAAATTCACTTGCGTTACTCCAGTCTCGAATTCCATAATTTATAATCCAAGCTAGAATTCTATCATTTATATGTAGCTGTACAGTAATACAGAATTGTTAATGTTTTATCGGAAGAAGGGCATCTACGAAAGGATGAAATTCGCCATCTCCTTTCTATTTTAAAATAAAACCAGTAAGTAATCAGTAACATTAAACCTATCAGTACTTGGGCCATGCAAGCAGTATTCCAGAAAATGTATTAAAACGAAATCATCTAATATGTTTATTCGTTCCGTTTCCCATAGTATTTTAATTTCAATTTCATCGAGGAGATATCATAAAATATATTAATTCTTTATTCTATCATACCGGCAAGCGTATAAGATATAGATGGAATTTTGTTATTTGAGTAATCATAACTTTTCTGTAATAGACACAAGGCCTCGATTATATCGATCCTGTACATGACTGGTATTTTATTTTATCGACCCGTAAAGATAGAAGGCAAACTCAACCCTGGCAGGTTTGAACTCAGAAAGTAAAGGGACCTGACTAAATACCACAAGGTATTTTGTTCGTCGCGCTACAGATTCCGCGCATCCTATATTATAATAATAGATGTATGAATTGTAGAAATTGGTAAAGTCATACCGTTCTTCAGAAGCTGATCTGTTTCCATTCCGCAAACTAGATAGCTGCATCTAAAATGTTAGACGAAGTAAATCAGATCAAATTATAGTTGCGTATTGGATATTAATAGAACTGTCCCCGTTTCCATTTATCAATTTAATCTTTCTTGTTACACATGATGTTGGTGCCCCAGCATGGACAGAATCCACTCGCTGAAACTAGTAAAAGAGAAAAAGCTTATAACCTTTTCCATGATAAATAACTATTTTGATTTCTTTATTGCATTTATATGACAACTGAATTGATCTATGATCGTGTGTTGAATGTACAACAATGTCATCGAGTTAGAGTTATATTATCCATTTAAAATCGATATATAGTTATATTCATTCATATTTTATTATCATTTTGTGATTAAGATATATATATAATTATTTGTTTCTAACATAGGCACAAGGCCATGGATATATATATAATTAATGATAGGCGTACGATAAATGTCACAGCCTTTCCAATGATTATTATATATTTAGTCAAGAGTCAATAAACATTTAATAAATATCATCATCATCATCACGACCAACAAAGTTGTTCTATTTTTCTTCTTGTGTTATGTTATCATTCCCTTTATCAGTTATATGTTTTATACAAGAGGTTGTTATATTTAGGATCGAATTTCAATTCATAATCTTGGGTTCCAATGCAGTTTAAGCTAATTTTATTTGGTATTTACACTAGATTACTAACAATCTACTCAATTTAACATGTAGATTTACTTAGGTATTCTGAGCAAACTTTTGTAATCTCACGTATGAGATCTTGACATTTGCTTGACATGACTCTTGATACATGATTCCAATCCAAGTACCTATCGATATTTTAATATCAATGTCTTTATATAATTTTGAATTCTTGTCCACTACAACAATATCACGTCTCCTACACTATGCCATTGTGTAGTATTGGCTGTTGAAATGCCAGATATTTTTTATGCTTTTTTGTCGTAATATCAGTTATACTATAGCGCCGGTGTTCATATCATTTCTCTGTTTTTTCTAAGTCATATTTTCAAAACTATTTTTAGTGAGCAATCCGTCTAAAATTATCATGCATTTTCTGATATTCTTTCTGAATTCGTTTATTGCATTTTGTTGTCAAATGTGCTACACTTTTCTTTATTTGCTACACCTTCGACGTTATGTTCTCTTATTTACACGAAAAGTGGTTTGTTTTCAGACTGTGCATATGCTACATGCTATTAATTACTATTGTTATTTTCATTATTCCTGGTTTGTGAAATACATCAAGAGTTTCCTTACTTAAAACAAGTATTAGGCACATTATGAAAAACATGCGTAAAAATATTGAAGGTAATAAAAATGTTCCAAGTTAACAAAAATGTTCAAGGTTAACAAATTCTGTACGAGAATACCTTAATATTTACAGATCCTAGTATTACTATCTATCCTTATAGGTAATATGTCGATGTCTTTATTGTTGTATATCATTCCAGTTGCACCATTTACAAATGGGATGATAGACACATTCCTTAACTACCATAACATTTTTAATTTAGTAACTAGATGGATGCAATTCCATAGCTTTTCAGCTTACTTTTGCGTAACATTATTGCCGTTTGATATTGCTATGACAATAATTAGTACAGTAGTGTCATTTTTGTCATGGAAAATTATGTCAGTTTTATTATGTACTCTCTGGTGATCTGTCTATATGGTAAAGTTCAATAGCATTTTTATATTTTTATTTTCAAGGTGGAGGTTCATATGACCACCACAGAGCTTTTTTCTCTTGGAGCAGATGAAATTTGGTAGCTATCTGTGTATACAGCAGCTATGTTATTGTGTCTCTAAATATATTTTATCGGAACTAGTGTAGGACATTCTGATGCAATGTAGTATATTGTTTCAGAAAATACACTACAGAAGGTGACATCTGCCATCTATATTGTAGAAATTGTGGATATTCCTTTCAATATATATCTAGTGGTGATAACCTGCTACTGTATCACAAGTGTTGTTACTTATGTTATCCTATTCAGGCCAGAGAGGGGTTTTATCTATATATATATGGGGCAACCAGTTCGCGAAAGAATTAGCCATGTAAATCCATGCCTTCACAACGGTTAACTTATGTGCCATCAGTATATCCGTTTTTGCTGTGGTTTTTGGTTTAGAATTTGGCTGTTTGAAATCTAATCCAATTTCCTGTGAGAATTTTGTTACAGCAGATATAATCGATTTGCTACCTATTTTACGATCATAATCAGCATGGGCACGTAGCAGGCCTTCTTGGGAGTTGGAAAAGTAATGGGTAACATTAATAAATGTCTTCTTAAAGTACTACTTGACTCTCAATAGTTCCCTACCACTTTCTCTTCTAGGGATGTACAGTCGTTGAGTGTCAGACTTATTCCGTAGTAAGTGGTAGGTTTTTGTAAATTTTTCGTATTACCGTCTAAGGAATCAATGGCTTTCACAACAATATCCAATCGAATTACATTCATTTCTTTGTGAGAATTGGCCTCGTCTTCCTTTGTTTGTCTATGTGGCTATACGACTGTGTATTTGTGGTCTAGACTACTAAAAATGTTCGGCCAGTATTAGTATAGAATTTTCTTCAGACGTACTAATTTCTAGGTGCAACTTTGCTTCCTGCTTACCGGTCCATCTATCACCCTTTTCTCTCTTTCTCCACCCTCACTTTATCACCACCTTGGCACTTATCAAAGCTTTTGGTTCTCTCAACCTCTCCTCTCTTATTCTTTACTTCCTCCCCTTTGTTCACCTCACACACCACTCCGACCACCCCTCTCTGGTCTTCCCTCACACTCCTCAGAACACAAGTGACAATAATTTCTCTGTCTTATTTACTCTCAGACGAAGAGAAAGAGCCAAGACCCTCAGATTCTTTTTTCTTGAAATTGAAATAATCAAACTCTTCAACAACTCTCCTATGGAGAGTTGTCAAAGCAGTCCGGCACTCATTTCGTCGGTTTCAGGAAATACTCTATATTGTTGGTACTACCTTATTCATGGCTAATGTTTGCACAATCCACGAGTGGGGAATACTTTCAAAAACGTTCTAGTAGTCAATCTATTCCGTGCTCAGACCCTTCTTTCTCCTTACTAAAGACTGTAGTTATAGTTTTGTTGTTCAATAATTGATCTTTACAACAGAACCCTTGCAGTATATCTTCTGTTCTTCTCGAACTGGGTATTTTTTTCAACGATATTAAGGCTTTGTACCTAGTAGATAGGCAGCTTATTGTTCTGTTGTTGTTGTTTCTGTTGCTACTGTTGCTATTGTTGCTGTTGTTGCTGTTGTTGTTCAGCCCCACTTGAGGAAAGCTATGATCGAAGGCATTTTAGTCATGACCATCCCATTATTTCGTATATCTAGGACTACATTCGCCAATGTGTCCTTCCTTTTTTAAGATCATACTCTGGGATAATTTTAATGCTATTTCTAGCATGCCGAGTGACCACGTTGCGGTTCCCTCGTTGGTAGGTTGCTGTAGTTTTGTGGAGTGATGTTTCTTTAGTTTGGGAAATTAAGATGGTGCACCATTTCGGTGTTGTTTCAGGCTCTTTCAGTAGGTCACAAAATATGTTTGCCAACACTTTATGTGTGCCTATTAAATATTTCGACCAGAAGTTTGGGGCTTTATCATTTCCTTATGTCTTCCAGTTGGACAGTTTTGTTGCGTTTGTGCAAATTCTTGAGTTGTTGTGGCCTCCCACGATTGTACAAGTGCTACACTTATCCCCAAAATACTTTTATTTAAGTTGCTGTTGGCGCTTCATTGATTTCTATTTTAGTTTTACTTAGTTGTTGATGAAATCGTTTTCGAATCGAGTCCAATTGTTTATTTTATTCAAAACTTCATTGCCGCTTTTCATAATGGTGGATCATTTATGATTTATTAAGGATCGTTTGTTTGAGGCGTTCTTTGATTTCCAGTACTGTAGTATTTCTCTCACTATTATTTTCATTTCTTAATTTTTGTTGTTGATTTCATTAAGGGTTGAGAGATATTTCCTTTTATTTTCTCTTTTCTGTGTTGATTTTCCTCGTTGTTTGCTTGGGTTTTGATATTCCTATATGACTAGTTTGGAGTGAGTACCCACTTTCCTTAGATGGGTATAATGGCTGATGCATAGATTATTTCGTTTATCCTGATAATATTGATGTTCCCATCTGTTTTCATTAAGTCTATGATGGCCACCGTTTGCACCTTTCATTGTTGCTTCTATTTTATCGTTAAGCTTTATCTTTGTAGATGTCTTTCGTTGGTCCATGGGAAAATTTTCTATTGATTGTAATTCTTTAACTATTTCCACATTTAGATCATTGTCATATTCAGAATATGCATCTTCAGAATTTTCTCATGTTTTCTTTTATTCGCATTTTCGTTTATGTCGCTCTCGTTCGGCTTTTGTTGATCAGTATTCTGTAGGTATGATACGATTTGAATTTGATGTATTATTTTTATTTGGATTATTTTGCATGTGCTAGATCTATTTTCGTAGTTTACGTTCTCAGTATGTTTAACTTTAATGTCTTTATATTGGCTGTATGCATTATTTTTTGTTGGTTGTGTTTTCGTTAGGTATTCTTTCTTTTAGGTGTTCTATTTCAACGAAGAATGATATATTTTTTGGTTTTAAAAATATCTTTTTAAATAAGCTAGTTTGTTGTCCAGCGTTAATTTTAGATCAGAGTTCTTTTCTCTTCAGATGTTATATATGTATGTTATTGTAGTCTTGTTTTTTTTAGGTAGCGTGTAGCTGTAAATTATGCAATTAGTATAGAAATGTATACCACTTGTGTCTATTTATGTCTCTTAATTTATTTTGTTTGCGGGACTTTTCAGCGGGTACTGGCTTATTTGTTTCCGGTGAGTTGAAGTTTTTAACGCTTCATTTTTCATAGATTTTTATGCATCAAATCCTAGTACGTATTCATATTGAGACGAATGATGCAGTTTTTATTAGTATTGTTTTTATTTTTGATGTGGGTTAAGTGAATCTGTGTAATGGGGATAAGACTTTTGCTTCGTTAGTCTGTTAACACGTGCTAGTTAATCATCGATTATTGCGAATATGTGCAATACGTTGCTTTTATATGGCAAAAATCAATAGACTCTCACTGATAAATTGATGTATTACTTACACCGGCATCCTTCAATATTTTCGCCCTTTACTTTCGATATTGCTTCTTATTTTACGTGAATGGCTATGGTTCCAAGCAGTGAAGTAGCATTCTCCCTTGTTATGCGTCCTCACTACTACTTATGTCATTTGTCTCCACTGTCCTTCTTGTTTTTCTACTTCTTTTTTTTCTTTTTCTAGTTCTTGTTATTGTTGTTGTTGTTGTTTTTCTTCTTATTCTTATTCTTCTTCTTCTTCTTCTCGAAGAATCATTAGAGCGTCGGACAAAATTTCTTGCAGTATTTCTTCCGGGTCTTTACGTTCTGAGTTCAAATCTCGCCGAGGTCAACTTTGCCTTTCAGCCTTCCGAGGTCGATAAAATAAAGTACCAGCCAAGTACTGGGGTTGATGTAATCGATAGTTCCCCTCCCCCAAAATGTATGTCCTTGTGCCTATGTTAGAAACAATTATTATTATTGGAAGAGTTATTAGCGCGTCTTTATGTAGAAACCTACATAAAGATCACAGTCCTTCGAATAACCAGCGACGACTGACAAACAATTTGAACGAAATGTTGACAGAACGAAATGTAGACAGAAGAAGAAAAAGATAATATGACAAGCCGAGTGGGATGCGTGCTACTCGATTCTAGGCAGATTTGCTCAACTTTTGGGGCAAGCAGTGGGGCCTGAGGTGCTAGAGAGCTTTGGTGCCTACTGCAACGGCCTTCTGCAGCTCTCGACGGAAGGCGCAAATCCTGCAAAAAAAGACTATAAAAGCAGCTTAGATACGGATGGCGTTAAGTGGTTGTAAGAGAAGCAAATCGCCTGCCTTGGATGGTTTACCTTACGAACTTTTCGCATACATGTCAGACTTGTTCGCTGACGTTTGGGTAGACGTCTACTACCGATGGCAACAGAACGAGAAACATCCCAGTTCTGTGAGCCGTGAAGCTGTAGCGCTGCTGAAAAAGGACGTGAACAAGGTGTCATTATTGGTCATTTCCGGTGCATAACTCTGCTGAGTATAGAGTTTAAAATGTTGGCCAAGGTGCTAACAAAGTGGTTGGTACTTGTCGTCAGTAATGTATCCGGGAAAGTGCAGTCTTCGTGATCCCGGAAAGATCTATCTACAACATCCACTTCAGGCGATACATCATTGGTAACAAACCTGGCTTTGTTGGGCTTTGATCAATTTGAATCAATTAAAAGCTTTCGATAGAGTCAACTATCGCTTCTTGGCGGCTGTCCTCAGAACAGCCGGTTTCGGTCCCGTTTTCAGAGCCTGGATCGCTTCAATGTATAGCGGCATCTTCTCTAAATGGCCACATATTGGACGCGTTTCGAATCATACATTCGGTCCATCAAAAGTGCCCTCTCTCATCTCTTGTGTATGTAATGATTCTCGAGCCACTACTGTAGAAACTAGAATATTGATATGCAACCTGTTCGAACAAGGTTGCGGGAGAGACGTGTCTGCATATGCGGTCATGTGTCTGCATATGCGGTCATGTGTCGATCACCATGGAGGTTGAGGTGGTCAGCACCATCGTAATGGAATACGTTTTAGTAGCTCACAGTTTTCACTATTTCTATTAGCCAATCAGAGGCTAGTAATCTGTCGGCCATTTTGGTTATATAAACAGGAGCTCAAAGCTGTTCTTACTCTTTACTCTTGGGCTTTGTCTCGATAAAACACAGTTTTAGCCGCTGTCTGTTCTTGCTCTCTTCGAACAGAAATAGCAAATAGAATCTCTCTCTCTCTTTTATTGGGTATCCTTATTTTCTACATTGGTGATCCCGACTTTCTATTAAACAACCTTGTTTCTGATTGAACAGCTACGAATCGAACAATTTTCTTCTGATTGAGCTTCACAGCACATGTTTGAAGGCGCATTTTGAATTGATTGAACAGAACGTAATTACAGACACATCCGACTTGATTGAAAATCACAAGTTCACAATTACAGGCTCACAAGTTCACCAATATTTTCTACATTGCTTTATATTGGTGATTTGGGGCTTTCTAACGTATTGATGACACTAACAACACCAGTTTTTCAGTCAACCGTATGCTTATAGTTGCCTCATTTCTGGCCCAACGAACTGGTTCACTGTTTTTCACAGTTTGAAGCCCAGTTTCCTGAAACGCAACGTAACGTCAGTTACACGTTTCACTTTCGTTATTGCTTCGCTCCAACCAAAAATAGCGCAGACCAGATATGAAATACCAACTACGATGTAGCAATCACCAGCCAACTGAAACGCCGCTTCCACAGGCCGCCCCGATACCGTTATGCCGAACATTTACCAGCTCAACAGTGACACAGCAGTTACCAGCATCTCTTCCAAGAGCCGACGCCACTCAACGATGAAAGACAACTTACACAGTTAGGCAGCACATCAAGTACAACAGACGACTTTTTGCAGCCAGCAGTTTTGATAATACAGAAATTTCTACAACGAACTATTTTACTTTACCCAAACTTATTATTTACTTAAAGAACGAAAGTTAACCATATGAGTATTTTTGCAAAATACTAATACTATTGCTCAATTACTTTTTGCAGACTCACTTATACGAAAGCACATACCATATTTACATGCAAACCCACTTGCATTTTGCACATTCATGCACACATATGAAAACCTCAATTGCATGCTCATACATACATTATGCAGACACACTTGCATTCTTGTACATACATCATGTAGACACCCCCCGCTAGTCTCTGATATGTTTTTGTGGCCGACTCACCAGCTGTATCATTCAACCCTGTTAGTATATTTGTATTAACATTCGGCTTTCGTTGCTTCTTGTTCTGTTTCGGTGCTTATCGATTGCTGCTTTCTCAGTAATCTAGAAGAGGGCTATGTAGTGATCCCTCGTGAAAAAGTTAACGTTTTAATAGTTCACCGTTTTTCACCGATTTTATTAGCTAATCAGAGACCAGTAATCTGTCGGCTATTTTTGGCTATATAAGCAGGAGCTCAAAGCTGTTCTCTTTCTTAGCTCTTTGGTTTCGACTCGTCAGACCGTAGTTTGAGAACTGTCTATCTTTCAGTTAGTCTCAATACAAGGCACGTTTTAACTGAACGAAACACCAAATGCTGTATCTCTTTCCGCTAGATCACGTATGTTAAATACGCTATTTACCAGCCACGAGGAAGCTGTTCTTACTCCTCCTTCACTAGCAATGTAGTAACCGCCGAGCACCCCCACCCCTCCCCTACAGCAGGTGACGTTTCAGTAGTTCACTGCTTTCACTGGTTCTATTAACCAATCAGAGGCCAGTAATTTGTTGGCTATTTTGGCTATATAATCAGGAGCTCAAATCTGTTCTTTCTCTTAGCTCTTTGTTTTCGTCTCGATAAAACGCAGTTTGGGTAGCTGTTCGTTCTTATTCTTTTCGAATAGAAACACCAAATAGAATTTCTCTATCTTTCACTGAGTATCCCTATTTTCTACATTGGTGTCTCCGACTTTCAAACAATTCCTTTTCTATTTTTACTCTCTTTCAGTTAGTCTCAATAACTTTTAGCTGAACGAAACACCAAATGGTCGTATCTCATTCCACCAGGTTACATATGCAATACACTATTTACCACAACACATGAATTATTCAATTTACTTGTACAAACACGGACATAAACATATTTTTGCTACAAACACATTTATGTAAACTTAATTTGTTTATTAATATAGCGTATTGGAACATGTTAATTGTCTATGCATGAATTACTGTCCAAACACGTATGTTAATTTTCATAGTATGCATTACTGTTTAATTCAAACCTGTACTTCACGAACTTTTATAAGAACACGTCTTGTTTTACTACTTTAAATTAAAGTATCACTCAGACCAGAAGAGATCTAAAAAAAAGGGAAATTTATATACGTGACTGTATTGCTGTTATCACTGCACATTTTCTATTTTCTTCATGTTGTTTGTGGTGTGTGGATTATGTTATAATGTCGAGTGTCGATTATGTACAATATTTGCTGTGTGTGTTGTGTTGTGTTGTTTCATTGTGTGGTTATTATGTAAAGTATGTGTTGTGTGAGCTGTGTTGAAAATATACTGCATGCGTCATGTTTTTGAATTGAAAGTGTCTTACATAGGATGTGGGTTGTGCCAAGCAGTCTATTTCTGAACTGCGTGTAAAGTTGTAAGCTCTTGTATGGTATTTATCTTATTTTATTCATTTATTGTTGTTTTTGTTATTGTTTACCACAGGCCAGCCATGATCGAGTAAAACTTATGATCAAATGCGTTTCAGCAGTGGCGATCCCATGTTTGTGTATATCAGGAACTATGTTGTTCAATGTACTGTAGCCTTCTTTAATTAAGACGGAGAAAGATTTGGCTACTATTTCTAGCAGGTTGGGCAACCACATAGAGGTCCCCTCATTAGTATTTGTTATCATACCTACTGCTCTAATTATTATCTATGCTGTTCTTATTTTTTCATGATTATTTCCATTTCAAGATTCACGTTATTTTGATACTTTTCCACTTCTTTTCGCGTGATCTTTGCAGCTAGTTTAGATGAACGAAAACAGTTGTTATAGTGATAGAATAAACTGCGCGTCTCTGAACTCGTGGTTGAAGCCTGTTGATGATTGAATCTTTGCCGATCAGGCGGACGGCATTCCTTTGGATGAGGTTGAGAATGTTTGTGTGTGTTTCAGCAGCTCAATCCCATAGATGTGAACAGTATTCTAATGGATCTTAATTGAGCCTTGTAGAGGATCCGGAACTGATCAGGGCTGCTGAATTTATTTTCATTAAAACGGAATCCTAATATTTTGTGTTTGATTTGGGCAATGTTATATATGTGACATCATCATCAGATGTCATCCATATGCCTAGAATTTATAACGACTTTGAAGGTTTAGTTGTATGACTAAAGAATGTGAAGTATTACTGTTTCTTAGAAATGTGTAGTGAGTCTTTATTCTATAGAAAGAGTGGTCTTGTCTTTATTTAAGGATACTCTCAATGTCACTTTTCACGGAAGTGTATGTCTAGCGTAAGGTTTTGGGTTGCGTGTGAATGACGCATGTATGCAGAAGATTAAAGAAGAATGGAGGATGATATAATCTGCATAGAAGTGTGTAATATTAGAAGAGACCGCAAGCAGGTCATTAATGTACAGACGAAAGCGCGTGAGAAACATTAACAAACTTTGGAGTTCACCAGAGTTGATAGAGTTTGGGTCAAAGAAAAACCATCAGTGAACACTGTAATGCTGCAGTCTGACAGGAAGCTTCCAATCAAAGAAACGAGAGATGGATGGAGACCATAGGCGGGTAACTTAATTCGGAGGTTAACATAGGAGAGTAAGTCTCTGAAATATCTGGCTCTATAGAAGCCATGTTAGTTGTCACTGAAGCGGGAGAGAGATTCAATGTGTTGCGGAATATGATTAATAAAAAAAACTGTTTCTATCACCTTTGAGATGAGAGCGATGACAGTGATGCGGAAAAATACTTTGCAGTACTTATTTATTTCTCTCTACCTTGAGAGTTCAAATCTCCCTTGGGGCAATTTCGCCTTTCAATCTTCACAGTTGATAAAATAAGTAGCGGGAGCGATTCAGTCACATGTGTACCCACTACACATTTCTAGTTATGTGCCTATGTAAAGAAATCTTTATCAATATAAATGTATTAAACATAAACAAAAACTCCAACGAACCATTAACGCGCATGATTTCAGCAAATCTCTAGCAATTACCATGGCTGTTAATTATCGTTTGGAAAATTCGCTTGTAAATTTGGAAGTAATTTTTGGTGTCGTTCCTGGAATGTGATTATGTTGTCAAGGATGCTTTATTGCTTAATAAATCTAACTTTGTCGTGACATTGCCTTCATTAACTTCTGAGAGAACATTTCATATACCAGAGCAAAGACTTGTTAATTCTATATTGCTTTACTTTGATCACATAACCCTATAAAAGAAAACGAGAGCATGTATATATATATATATACATATATAAAGTACGAGTATATATATACTCGAAGGTA
>JAOPJM010216144.1:0-12685 GCA_027124095.1 Muusoctopus leioderma | reverse complement strand
AAGAATCCAATCTTCGCCCACACAAGTCAGGCGAGTCTAATAGTCCTCCTGGGGGAGGTGAGGTAATCGCTACACTAGTTTAACACCACCACCTGGCCCTTGGGTGCCTTTAGCGGAGTTGACTCTGTTGCAAGCATTTGGGCCAGGTCTCCAGTCTGAGGATACCTTCCTCCCTCCTGAGTAACCAATTAAAAAAAAAAAAACCCTACTCCACGTTTTGATTGGTTTCATCTCCGATTGTCATCAGGTGTCTTATTCCTAGATATGTACATAATATCAAACTGGATTCGAAATAGGAAGTCTGGTACTATGTACATATCCAGTTAATAAGACTACTGATGATAATCAGAGATCAAACTGATCAAAATGTTGTGTAGATGTAAATATTGAAAAATCATTCATCTCTAAGATGAAATTAATAGTCCGAAAAGTTATAGTCCTATTTATTAACAACTCATCTCAGACATTTAGACAATTATCAACTTTATTTATGATCACCTTCTTACCTGTAACCCCATCCTGTTCATTCTTGAATCTGCCAATGTTATTTATACCCACTTATGTTGTAGTAGACTTGTGGGTAAGGTGTATGACCATTAAACCAAAGTTTCAGAGTTCACTTATTTCAATGTAGGAAAAAATAATATTACTGTTCTTCACTCTTCCTTGGTTGGTTTAAATGGTTGCTAACTCCCATTTCTATTGTCATGCAATGTCTTCATATTCAGGCAGAAAAATCTCATTTTACCCTTTGGAGTGAGTTAATAGACTATTGATAGGAATGAACAAATTCAAAGACCCAGTCTTTGGAGACACAATGGTGTTGATAATAATTGTTTCTAATATAGGCACAAGGCCAAGAATAAGTCGATTAAATCAACCTCAGTACTTGACTGGTACTTTATCAACCTGTAGTAAATATGTTTTGACACACACATAAATACGTATGTCTTGTCACACATACACATATATGTATGTCTTGTCACACAAATGTATATATACACACCTTTATTGCATGCCGTGTGCACAAACTTAAATTAATGTTATAGTGCTTTCAATTGATCAGTTTTGGCCAATTGAAAGACATTTTCTATAGCTCTTGGTAGCCTGCCTCTGATAAATAGGCAAAGGGAGACAGATTGTCAGTGGTGAGAAAAACTTACTATACTCCGCATCACTCTACTCTCTCAATTCAACAATGGTTTGTCCGCCTTTCTAACTTCTTCTCTGTCTTACTGAGGCACCACCTAACTTTCTACAGACTTCTGATGACTGAATAGTGAGTTTAAAATGGTAACGCTAACTTAACAAATTTATATATCTAAGTGTTATGCTTAAATCTTTTTGTGTATTATGTAAAAAATTTGTTTGATAGATTCTTGTTTCTAAATAACTTTCTAAATGCTTGTATTCTTCATCATTTGTAATAATTGTAATAACTGCTTTCGAACAACGGTTAAATGTTGTTCTATATTTAGAATAGTTCTGTTATTATTTATTTCTGCCCCTTGTTTTTGTACAATATGTTTGGACGATAAACAAATTACACACATTTAATTTTTCTTCGAGTTATAGATGAAGTTCGTAGAAACTTCATAGAAGTGTATTATTTTTTATATGTAAGAACAATAAAACTCTTATTTATTACAAAGATCTTATCTTTGTTCATATTTATGGAACGCGTAATTCTCTCTGTTACATTGTCATTGCAAACCAAATATTTTTTGCATTTGCTATTAACGGATGAGTAAGGCGTCCTTTCTTTATTTCATTTCCCTTACAGCTTGCTACATGAACCTAACACCCATTCCCATTAAAAATTCTTCAGTTGAATCAGCAACAAAAACTAGATGTCCATATGAGAGCTCCAAAGAATACTCAGTTTTAAATGAACAATTGTAATAATGAGAAGGATGTTGAGGATAGAATCTTGGACATAATTTCAAAATCTATTAATACTTTTTACCCATACTTTTAATCTATCTCATTGACAGGTATTCCAGCTGTGGCCATCCTGTCTTATTTAAATATAGTGCAACCAGGACCACACTATCTAAAGTGTCTTTCATTATTTTAAGATATTAAGGGGAGATTTGAGGGTGATTTGGTTGCTATATCCAGCAGGTCAAATAATCTTGTTATTTGACCTGTAGCTTTGTTGGCTCAAAATGGCATTGTCTGTGTAGTGGTATAAAAAAGTAGAAGTTACTTAAAATTTTGCCACTGATGAATCAATTTTGCCAAGTTTTGTTTCATGAAAGATCTATCATGTTCAAATTTTAATGGCTGGAGAGGAGAAATGCCCCCCCCCCCATTCCCTGCAATAAACTTTTCAGGTTCTCCCAGACTGATGACATTGTTGTGGTTGATGTTTAGTTTGAACTTCTAGGTCAATACATATAAAAAAACGTGGGTGGGGGAATGATTGGGGGGGAAATGTTTAGTTGGGCAGCGAGATAAAGTAGGGTGACGTATGGTGGAAAAGTGTGATAGATAGATGAATATAACCACAGTGGAACTGAGGTAAAGCTCCTGATAATTGAAGTCTACAACCCAGTTTCAATTCTTGATTGCCACCAATTCACTTCACTTACATCGTTAATACCTCTAAGAAAAGCCAGAATATTACACAAACAAATGTTATACACTTAGAGATTAAAGGCTTTGTGCCTATGTAAGATATATGAAAACCTAATAATTAAATGTTTATTTTGAAAAGGAGAGTTTGTGAAGTGAAGAAGAGATCATACATCTGGTTTGAATCACCATTTAGTGACCTAACTAACATCTTTGACACACTACAGTTCTGTTGGTACTTAGAAATGTAATTGAGTAGATGACAGAATCTCAATGTAAAGAAGCAACATGTAGTGTAGTTTTATATCTTTAGGTAAGAAGTTGGTGTTGGTGATGGAAAGATTTCACTTGTGATAGTAACATCAGTTCAGTAATATTGGTCAATTAGAATTCACCTTGCCAACTATCATTATTACCAATAACATTTGGCAAAAGTAACACGAGCACCAAAGTAGAACAGTTTCATAGTTTCTAATAAGGTGATATACTAAATATTTTAGTAACTTTTATCAACTTACCACTTCTCAATGAGCAC
Organism: Muusoctopus leioderma; assembly: GCA_027124095.1. NCBI lineage: Eukaryota > Metazoa > Mollusca > Cephalopoda > Octopoda > Octopodidae > Muusoctopus > Muusoctopus leioderma. Next base: position 9,573 of record JAOPJM010216144.1, on the reverse strand, counting down.
TCATGGTATGGAGTGTGTGAGCTTTTTTTAAGAACATAAATACAGGAATATATTTCAGAAGTTTCCGAATTGTTCAGCTTGATCTAAAGTAAAATAAAATAGAATTATGACTCCAGAAATCACATGTGTTTAGAAAGATGTCACTTTGCTTTTTGTCCACTAGTTATAAAGATGAGAAATATTCTAACTCATCTTCTCAGTAATTTTGTCTATACTTCAAGTGAAATGTTGTAACAAATATTGATAGATCTGTAAATTATCAAACATGACCACTTTGCAGTAACTGAGGTGTTCAGATGTTGTACTAATGGCTCAAGGAAATTAAAACAGCATAAAGCAAAAAAAACTTGGTCTTGTTGTCTTTGTATATTCAACTTACAAATATTATTTTATTCTAAATCATGAATGTTACTTATAGAGTCACTCAGGAAAAAATGAAACGGATGATGTTTGGCATATCATCGTTATCATTTTACATCCCTGTTCCATGCTTGTTTGGGTTGGACAGGTCTTCTCCTATACAGCCCCTCACCACTTGTTGCAGTCTTTTGTCATCTTTTTTGTAAGGTTCAACATCCTGAGATCAGCATTCACCACTTCTTCCCACATCTTCCTTGGTTTACCGCTTCTGCAGGCTCCTTCCACTTGGATTGCTTGGCATTTCTTCACCCAACTATCATCCTCCATATGCATCACATGTCCATAACAGTGCAATCTCTCTCTTGCACTCTACAGCTGATTCCTCTTATACCCATTTTTTTTTCTCAGCTCACCTATGCTCTGTCGTTCATGCACACTAACATTACACATCCAACAGAGCATGCTCACCTCATTTCTATCCAGCCTTCCCACATCTGCTATATTTAATGCGCTCGTTTCACTACCATGCAACATCCCACATACGTATAAATGCTTGAACCAAAGGATTGAACTAATATATGTATGTCTTCATTGAAATATAGAAGATACTGGGTAGGAAAGTTGTATCAATGATAATAAAAAGTGTTTTTTTTTTTGTTATATCATTTAAAGTTATATTGATGCCATATAGAGATAAATATTAAGAAAATGTATATTTTTCTAGATACAAAATGCACAGCACTTTATATGATGCAGTAAATAAAAACAATCCATTTCATTAAAATGTTCAAACCTACAGTAGAGACCAATCCAATAGACAAAATCTAACCAAAAACTATAAGTTGAAGACTCAATGTTCTTGTGTACACACACACACACACACACACACACACACACATATACATACATACATACATACATACATACATACATACATACATTAAACCTTTGAAGTGTATAATGTAGAACAGAAATATATAATCACAAACAAAACAAAATATAGAGCAATCTACAAAAATATATTTATTCTTTTACCGGATTCAGTCATTGGACTGCAGCCATGCTGGGGCACTGCCCTGCTTGTTAAAATATAAAATAATAATTTCTTACACTGGAATAAGAACACAGATTTTCAGAGGAATGCCATAGTCAAGATTAAAGTCAAAGTGACTTTTGTGGGATTTGAACACAGAATGTAAAGAGATAGAATAAATACTGAAAAAGCATTTAGTTCAAAGGATGTAAAATAATGTAATAACTATTCCTTATTTTGGCACAAGGCCACAAATTTGTTGGAGAGGAATAATGTTGATTAAGTTGACCTCAATACATAACTAGTACTTATTTATTCACCTTATGAGGATAAAAGGAAAATTCCACTATTTCTGTCACTCAACCACCTTGGTGTAAAATAATCATTTCTAACATAGGCACAAGGCTAGAAATTTGTTGGGGAGGAGAACAGTCAATTAGATAGACCCTAGTACTTGACTGGTACTTTATTTATCAACTCAGAAAGGATGAATGGCAAAGTTGACCTCAGTGGGATTTGAACTCAGAACTTAAAGAGCCGGAACAAATACCGCAAGGTATTTCATCCAACACCCTAAATATTCTGCCAATCCACCACCCTTCCTTGGTGTAAAATAATAATAAGGATAAATATTTACTCATGCAATGTACTGCTGACCCTTCATAATCAGTGATCAATGGGTGATAGGTCCTATTTACATTCTACAATAAAATACTGGTATGTATTCCTCACATTTATGTGAAATAAGGTATATAGAATAATATGTACTATCCAGAAATAAAGCCTGTAACTAATTTAGACCCCTGTTCTCAAAGTTAGTAGTGCAGTACACTATCCAATCAGCTATATTTTACTTCCATTTATAAGAATGTATAGCATCTTAATTATATATTATCTCATGTGAGGATTATGGTTAATAACATTAAAAATGAAATTAACCATGTTTCTTCTTGTCCTGACTGAGAGGTGTTGTTTTCACCAACCATGATATTTATCTCTATGGGTATCTATATTTATATATTTATTTATTTATTGGCTTAGTCAGAGGAGGAAGAGCAGTTGCCATGACCTTTTTCAAGGCTTCGAAGTCTGGTGGGTAAGAGGGAGGGAGAGAGGAAGTTATCCTCAGACCAGAGGTCTGGCATGGATGCTTGCAATAGAGTGGACTCTCCTAAAGGCACCCAAGGGCCAGGCGGTGATGTTAAACTGGGTGACAGATTAAGTTTACCACCCAGGAATAGAAACAGTCCAGTACCTCCAATGGGCTTCCACACAGTTTCTGTCAACCAGATTTCATTCATAAGGCTTTGGTCAACCCTAGGGTGTGGTAGAAGATACTTGCCGAAGATGCTGAACAGTGGGATGGAACTCAAAACCATGCAGTTGTGAAGCAAACTTCTTAACCATATTACATCGTATATTGACAAACAAACAAACAAACATATATATATATATATATACACACACCTATATACCTTCCACTGTGGCTATGAAACATGGACCAATTAGAAAAGATCATCTGAAGCAGCTTCTGTTCTATCCCATAAGTTATCTCAGGCATTTTAAACAGAGATGTGACACACAAAACTCTGTGCCACATTTGAGATTTTGTGATGAAAAATCAACAACATCACTAATACAATCTACCATGCAGCACTGAACCAACTAGGGAGCCTCTACATGGTCACTCAGCCTGTATATTGTAGCGGTTAGCCTGGTCGAAATTCAAACAACATTTATATGTATACACAAACTAAGGACGCGCAATCACACACATATGCAAATACATATATACGCACATAAACACCAAGTAAAAGCCTATTTGTACGTTTTTGTGACACGCATGTATACGCTTGGGTTTGTTTTGTGGCAAGATTGGCAACAAAAGTTTATAAATAGGCTAGCAAAACTGCCTCAAGTCAGTTCGTCCCAGATTTGGCACTGCAGAAAAATATAATATAATAACCAAACGTTAAACAAAAGAACAGAAATAATATCAAAATAGCATCATGGAAACAAATTCTACCCGGTAAACTCATCATCATCATGTGCCATACTCTGCCAGAGTATGGAACTCAGAATGCAAAGAGCCGGAACAAATACTGCAAGGCATCCTATTCGATGCTCTGGTGATTCCATCAGTCCACTGCCCTAGACTGATACTTTATTTATTTACTCCAGAAGGATGAAAGACAAAGTTGACCTCACCGGGATTTGAACTCAGAGTGCAATGAGCTGGAACAAATACCACAAGGCATTCTATCCGACACTCTAACGACTTTGACAATTCGCCAACAACAACAATCACCATCATATACAATAAACAAAACCAACACGATGTATCGGAGGGTAAAAATCAACCCCAATTTTTTATTATCACCATAAGATCCATACATCTGAAGAAATTGGATCCCATTTTAACGAGGATATCAATTAACAATGGTAACTGTAACAAAATAGTAGCATGTGATAAATAAAATATGAAACCATAGTATTTTAAATATTTCAGTCAATTACTCAATATCACTGTTTGTATATCACCGTTTGTATATATATCACATTGCTGAAGGCTACGTTATATTTCAGTCAATTACTGAATATCACTGTTTGTATATCACCGTCTGTATATATATATATATCAATCACATTGCTGAAGGCTATGTGATAAAGAGAATAACTGCATTGCTGGCAACGTCACTTCTCCGTCCTATATGACGACTTATCACACCTCTCACCTCTGATATTTCATAGTTGTGCATGTGTGTGTACTGTTACCTGTGTGTTGGTGTATGAATGTATGTGTGTGTGGTGTGTGCGTGTACTATCATGTGTGTGTTGGAGTATGACTATATATTCTATTACTGGTTTCCGTCATCGGACTTCGACCACGCTGGGGCAACACCTCCAAAGGTTTTAGTCTATAATGTAGCCAGGACACCACTAGTCTACACTGTTCTGACTACAGATTATATTGACTGGTTCTTTATATTTTATCGACCCCGGACGGAGGAAAGGCAAAGTTGACCTCAGCAGGATTTGAACTCAGAATGTAAAGGACCATAACTAAATACTGCGGGGCATTTTGTTTGACGCTCTAACAATTCTGCCGAAATCATATACCATTCTTTATAAGTACACCATATTTCAGGAGAGTGTTTACGTTTTGTAGAGTTCTTGTTACAGTACAGACTATAGTACTGTACTGACGAGAGAACAGACTTAGTAGTGCTCTATCTACCTAATAAACTATGGTATAGTTCTGGCTATAGTAAATACTATAATAGTGTTGTAAATGTCTTCTATTCTACAAAATATACTATAGCAGTGTTCTGACGATAGTAAATACTATAGTAGTGTTATGAATACAATATAGGCTATAATCGTCTTCTATTCTACAAAATAAACTATAGCAGTGTTCTCACTATAGTAAATACTATAGTTATGTCAGGTCACTCGTGAGCACTACTGTTGTAAGGTCAGGTCGTCGGGGACTAAACCGGCATCCCCACCAAGCCTGCTTGGTGAGAAGTGTGATTTTTGGACACTCTGCAGGATGAAAAACAAGACCTGTCAAAGGTCAGATGAACTCAGGAAAGTCAACAGCCATCCAATAGTGTGTATATATGCATGTGAATATATATATATATATATGTGTACTGACAAGTGTGTGTGAATGTACATGGGAGAAGGATACTCTTACTTGAAACCTGCAGTGTATGTAGACTCTGGCCATCTTGCCTTTTTTTCTTTTTTTTTTGCTTGTTGCTAATCGAATGGCTACGAATATTTAGAGAGTGGTACTCATGCTGCACAAGCGTTTGTCACTATAAAATTTGATCTGCGGATATTTTTGACACCCCATTTTTTTCTTCATCTTCTTTCTAGTACAAACAAAGACTCAGGTTTTTTGGAACCACAAACAGATAGCAAACATTTTGTTGAGGTAATCAGGGTATATCACATGTGTATGTATCAATGAAATACCACCACTTCCATAGTTTCCACATTCGTGAGGGCACACATATTCATAAAGATAAATGTGTGGAAAAGGGGGCTTTATGTCCAATTTGCATTGTTGTGGTTTTCTAAAACAATTTAACACTATTTCACAAAAATGAATATAAACCACACTATAAATATGAATGTTTTTTTTAATCAAGTTATCTCCCTTTGGTTATGGGAAATGCCTAGAAAAGTTTCCAGAATGCATATAGATCCCAGGATTTGTTCTTTGAAATGTTATTATTCTTCATGTTTATCTCCAGGTCATTCCCGATCGAGCAAACCTACGATCAAAGACATTCCAGCGATGACCATCCCGTCTTTTATTGAAGCATGATGTACCTAAGACTACATTATCCAATGTGTCCTTCCTTTTTTATTTGAAGACGGTAGGGAGGAATTTGAGGGAGATTTGGCAGCTATTTCTAGGATGTCGAGCGACCACTTAGAGGCTCCCTTGTTGGCCCATTGGAAATTTTGTTAAATCTCATGGTACGAAATTATATTAGGAAGGGAATCAGTGGCCTTCATGAAGCATTGATGGGAGTATTAGTGAAATATTACAAGGGATGGTGTTTGTTTGTTCATCATTTTTGTGTCCATGTTTCCCTGCTGGCGTGGGTTGGACAGAGATATTTTGAAGCAGTATTTTACAGCCAGATGCCCTTCCTGTCACCAACCATACTTATTATTTTAAGTATGGGAATTATACCACCGAACCGCCATGCAGCTGGACATATTGTTTCAAGGAGAACATAAACAAACGTCACTGGTGTATTTTATGAAAATATTTGCATGGCACTATTATGGCATTATAGATTATGGACTATAGATATTATAGAATTTACATCTGTTCTATAATATTGATCTATAACAGTGGTTCACAGCCTGGGGTCTGCAGAACCCTAGGTGTCCACAAAAGTAGTATTGAGGATTTGTGAGGTTGTTGAGTAGACGGACCTTTCAAAGGCCTGGAGTCCGTGGGAAATTTAAATAAAAGGAGTCTTTGGTAGGGAAAATGTTAGAAACCACTGATCTATAATATCAATGTCTGTGTCTATGTAATAGATAGAAAGACCAAAGCTGAGAGTGAAAAATATATCCTCAAAAAGTATTTAAATAAAATTATCGTTGAGTGGTCACAGCTTCCCCTTGGTTTGGTAAGGTTGCTGCATGGGTGATAGGAGAGAGAAAAATGTGCTACTATGTGGGCCAAAATAGAACCTGGATATTCCCTGGTAGCATCCTTGCTACGCATCACCACTAGAGCGAGCAATACAGTCAGAAGGTGCCAAAATTGTTTTGATCTCCAGTTGACCGCTGATGAAGGGAACAGTGTGCTGTGAAAGTTGTTATAAAATATAATATAGATATATATATCTGCAGCATAATATTTATAGTATGACATGTGTAATAAATCTGTAATATCTATAAAATAACATATATATATGGTATATAAATCTATAATATAGATACATAGATATATATATATATATATATCTGCAAAATAATATTTATAGTATGACATGTGTAATAAATCTGTAATATCTATAAAATAACAGATATATGGTATATAACTCTATAATATAGTGTACATCTATAGTCTATAATATAGATATATAATATCTACAATATAATATATATAATATATATACACTATAATATAATATCTATAATAAAATCTATGATATATCTATAATATATATACTATAATAACTTTATGATATGATATATAATATTTATATAATATCTATAAAACAATATAGATATATAACAGCTCTATAATATAATATCATATGCTGTTCTATATATATTTTTAATTATATGTATTTAATATATATCCATATTATAATATAGACCTGTTCTGGTTACAATGTTCTGGCTACAACATTATTCTGGCTACAATGTTGTTTTTTGTAGTTTGGTCCCCTGGTCAGGCTTGATTGCACAGATCTATGATCAAACGCTTTTAAGCCATGACCATCCCACCTTTTTTTCAGGCATAGTGTATCTAGGACAACATTATCCAATATGGCCTTATGTTTTTTTTGGGGGGGAGGGGGGTTCTTTTAAGATTGTGTATGATGCAAATTGAGGGAAATTTTCCTGCTATTTCTAGCAGGTTGAGTAACCACTTAGAAAATTTGTCATTAAATTGTCAGGTTACAGTGTAGAATATAACAGTGTTTTAGTTACTGACCATGTGCCGTGTACTGCATAGCGATATAAGCTCAGACTCAAAAAAAAAAAAAAAAAAAAAAAATTTGAGATCCTCCGATGAATCCCTATTTATGATTCATAATTTAAAAACAAATAAAGAAATATTTAACATGATCCCTTATTTTATTTATTTTTTTATAAGATATATCCCACAACAGTCCACAATATTTCAGCCTATGTGCCATAGTCATTTCTGATTTCTGCAGGACTTGTTCTTGTTTAGCCCCCAGATCAGCCCTGACTAAGTAGACCTATCTATGATCCAAGACATTCCCCCATGACCATCCCGTCTTTTCTGTACATCCAGGAATACACTGTACAATGTGTCCTCTCTTTTTTTAAGACGGCAGAATGTGATTTAAGTGAGATTTGGCTGGAAAGGAGTAATTTCGGCTCTCTATACTCTGAGTTCAAATCCTGCCAAGGTTGACTTTTCCTTCCATCCCTACGGGAGTCAATAAATGAAGTATCAGACAAGTACTGGGAGCTACTTCTCCCCTCTCTCTCTCTCTCCCTCCAACTCTCTCTCTCTCCCCCAACTCTTTCTCTCTCTCCCCCAACTCTCTCTCTCTGTCTCTCACTCTCTCTGTCTCTCTCTCTCTCTCTGTCTCTGTCTCTCCCTGTCTCTCTCCCCCAACTCCCTCTCTCTCTCTCTTTCTCTCTCTCTCTGAATCAACTACATTGAAGAGGCTACCAAGAAAGGGACATTCACAATGCAGCCCCAACAATCCTTCCCCACCCCTCTGTGGACTCACTAAGAAAGAAAGAAAGAATGAAAGAATCATTATCATCATCATCATCATCATCATTAACTTTGTCAATATAAAAATCGTCATCATCATCATCATCATTGACTTTGTCAATATGAAAACCATCATTGCCATCATCATCATAATCATCATTGACTTTGTTAATATAAAAGCCATCATCATCATAATCATCATAATTAACTTTGTTCAATATAAAGCTATCATTATCACCATCATCATCATCATTGATATTGTCAATATAAAAACCATCATCATCATAATCATCGTAATTGACTTTATCAATATAAAGCTATCATTATCACCAACATCATTGACATTGTCAATATAAGAACCATTATCACCATCATCATCATCATCATTGACATTGTCAATATAAAAACCATTATCATCGTCATTATCATCATCATTGACATTGTCAATATAAAAACCATTATCATCGTCATTATCATCATCATCGTCAATGACTTTGTCAATATAAAAATCATCACCATCATCACCATCATTCACTTTGTCAATACATATAATAAATCATCATTATCACCATCATCATCATCATCATTGACATTGTCAACATAAAAAAATCATCACCAATGTCATCAGGTTTGTGTCAATGAATAAAAAAAAAATATATCATTGTCATCGTTATAATTATCATCATAATCATCATAATCATCATCATCGTCATAATAACCATCATCATCAGCTTTGTATCAATATATAAAAAAACATCATCATCATCATCATTCCAACTACAATCAAAGTTAACATGGGGGCCATCAGGACCCAAAAAATCATCACCATCACCAATATCACCATCATGAACATCATTATGATCAACATCATAATCACTATCACTATCACCATTGTCATCATCAATAATATTACCATCACCATCAATACCACCACCAATATCACAACACCCAGCATCACTACCATCACCACCACCACTACTGTCATTACCATCATTTCACACATCATCATCATCATTATCATTTTACGTTCGTTTTCCATGCTGGCATGGCTGGGTTGGACGGGTGATTTCAGCCCACGTCGATTGTGAATGGAGTCACCACTCTCCTAGATAGGTCGGGGGACCACACCTCACACGTATGTTTCATTTGGCTTGGTTTCTATGGCTGGATGCTCTTCCTATCACCAACCACTTTACAGAGTGTACTGGGTGCATTT
>JAOPJM010215941.1:0-12687 GCA_027124095.1 Muusoctopus leioderma | reverse complement strand
CGAGTTGAAGACAACTCAACTCGCAGCAGCCGCCGCCTCCTCCTCGCCACGAATCGCAACCCGGTATAACACACACACACACACACACACACACTCTTCGGCGGTGGCGGCATAATTCCTCAGTTCAATTTTTGCCTTCCACCTGTTCTTAGAGAACCATTTATTTCTACAGCTCACTTGATGATTGGTTAGTTTACTGTTGCAACAATTTTGTCTTTGAAGGCAAGGTAGGTATGATTGGCAGGTGGGTTAGTGGGTGACCAGTCATGTGTTAGATTAGCCATAGGTCATCTTAGCATATTAAACTGGACGCATCTATTGAGCTAAAGGTTACCGATTCAATGCTTTACATTGTATTGGCATTTTGTTATTGCATCTTCCTAGCAGGGCATTATACACACATACACAGGTATAGGCATGGCTGTGTGGTTAAGAACTTCGCTTTGTAACCACGTGGTTTCGGGTTCAGTCTCACTGCATAGCACCTTGGGCAAGTGTCTTCTACTACAGCCTCAGGCCGACCAATGCCTTGTGAGTGGAATTGGTAGGCGGAAACTGTATAGAGAAGCCTGTTGTATATATATATATATGTGCATGTGCTTGTCATCGCTTTACACTGTTTATCGCTGAAATCGACTGATGATATTTGTTTATATATCCTATAACAAAATGCCCGGTGTTCAGTGATTCGGTGATCTGATTCCCATACTTAAAACAGTATGGTTGGTGACAGGAAGGGCATCCGACCATAAAATGATGCCTCAAGAAATCTCTGTCCAACCCATGCTAGCATGGAAAAACAGACGTAAAATGATGATGATGATGACACTCTAGTCTTTTGCATATTAAGTTTTCAAGCTTATAAGAAAAGAAAACCAGTGACCAGAGGTCAGTAACAGGAAGTGTGTGATACTGCGTTATATCTATAGAGGGTAAGTTTTGTAATTTCGAAACACTCTGCAATTCAGTATTTGACCTGCACCAGATTATACCGACTTACTGAAGATTGTTTTTCATACTTTTGTAGTATCATATGTCTAAGCATCTGACATGTTTTCTTTTCTATATATAGTTTCCATTTTGTATGTGTGTGTGTGTGTGTGTGTGTGTGTGTGTGTGTGTGTGCATGCACGTGACTCTGTGCATGAATGTGTGCAACTCTGTCCATTTGCCTATGTGTACTTGTGCCTCTGTGTATATGTGTACCACATGTGGTGTGTCTCTTAGTCTAAGTCTAGCAGTCATTATTTTTTCAGTCCACTTTGGAGTATTGGTATTGGTGACAACATTTAAATTAGCAGTGTTAACTTTTAATGTCCTGTAAGACACAGCTCCACACAATACCACACCATCAAATTGACATGACTAATTGAACTATATATTTATGGTGAAAGTGAACTATTTTTGTGGGAAAACACCAAGTGTTTCTTACCTGTAAATTTCATAATAATTAAGCTACAAAAATCCCATTTCTAGACATTTTCTGCTAAATCATTTACAGGACTTAGAAAATTCTCAACAGGATGTTAAGAGTTAATACATTCATTGCCATGTCTTCAAGTCTACAGGAAGAACCAAACTCAGCACTATATGTTAACGAAACACTTTTTCAGTCGTACATTTCTGATGATAATAGTGGAGTCCACTGCAAGAGGTATCAGTAACACTGATCTTCCTTGTTGACCCCCTTCATCATATTCTTTATCATCTGTACCATTATCATTGTCATCATCTTTGCTGTCATCAGCAAGTTGTTCATCATTATCATTGTCGTAGTCATTGTCATCTTTGAGCAAACAATGGAGCCTCTACATAGCTGTTCGACGTACTATAAATAGCAGCCAAATCTCTTTCAAACCACACCCTACTGTCTTGGCAAAGGAAGGTCACATTAGATAATGTAGTTCTAGATACGCTATCTGAAAATAAGATGAGATAAAACACTTTTGATCATAGGTCTGCTGGATCAGGGCTCACCTGAGATCAACAACAATCATCATTATCATCATCTTCATGTTCTACATTAATATGAGCAGCAGCAGCAGTAGTACCATCAACACAATCATGTGTTAGTTTGTTTATTGAATTTTAGACTAGTCTGTCAAGTAAGCTTTTCTAATTAACTCATTGCTTCTGTGAATATAAAACCTTACTCTTTATCTTAAGTTATTTATGAACAGTTTGTTTAGTAATGTTATCTACACACACACACACACACACACACACACACACACACACACACACACACACACACACACACACACACACACACACACATACAGTTTTTAAATGCGTAGTTTAGAAATTCTCTTGCCTACAGTGCATTCATTATTTAATGTTATGAAATACTGTATTGGTTATAATGATGATAAATAAATCTATTGAATGTGATGTATACACATATATGATCTCGCAGTATCAAGTGGTTTATTGGAAATGATATATCATTTCTAAGATGCTGGAAATGTCCAAAAACACACAGCGATTTACTGAAATATTACAATATGATATCATTTTGTTGTGTATGTGGGGAGGTGTGTGTGTGTGCATGCGTGCATGAGTGTGTGTATGTGGGGAGAAACAGTTAGTTTTTATTGCTAGATATTTAGAGAAAGGCATATGCTTGAGTTATCAGCTATATTCTAACTAAATACTGAAGTTATAGTACATAGTTTTCTATCTGATACCTATTCTAGATTAAATTTCAAATCTTCCCTGCTCTCTATGATTTATTTATTCATGTTAGCTAGTTCAGAGCAAGTACATGACAGTAATGGATTGAACTTCTCGAGTGTAACCCTTCTCTCACTATTTTGCTAGTGTGTCTAAAGAAACTGATTTTCACTTTATCTCTCACCTTGATTCAGTGCATTTGGGTATAATTAAGTTGTTGGTGCTGTTTTTATTTATATGGTAGTCAGAAGTGGAGAGGCAGTGTGAATGACCTTTGCAGGCTCTCCCAGACTAGTTAGATTGAGGTGGCCACCCAGCCTGAATATTTTCAGGTCACTGTCTGAGGAAGGAACTGTGCTAAAGGGACCCAAGGACCTGCTGATGATGTTAAATCTGGCAATGTGTTAGGTCTACCACCCAGACTGTTGTTGTCTTTAAGAATGCTGTACTAAATGACTTGCAGTATTTATTTACCTCCCTTTACATTCAGTTCAAATCCCATTGGGGTTGACTTTGCCTCTCATTTTTCCAGGGTCGATAAAATAAGTACCAGCCATGTACTGAATTGATTCAACTGAGTATACATACCCTTCCACTGAAATTTGTGGTTTTAATATCATTACTGAAAATATTATTACTTGCTTCTAGGGTGTGGATGACAGAATCAGTATAGAGTACAGGACAAAAATGTTTTGTAATATTTAGTTTTCTTCCTGTAGCTTCTCGGTTCAAATCCTGCTTGTGTCACTTGTCTTTTGTCCTTCCATGGTTGATAATATCAACTAATAACCCCTTCTCTGAAATCTGTGGCCTTGTTTTTGTTAATGTTATTATGTCAAGATAAGGCAGTGAGTTATCAGAAATGGTACAGCACCATACTAAAGGTCTAGATATGCAACTAGCTGGTTTAGAGGAGCAGAGAGGCAGTTGTAACAATACGAGTTTGGATTGATACTCGGCATCATGGGATTTCAGGATCGTTCTTTATCGGGGGCATTAGTTTATTCTTTGGGGCAGAGCCACTAAATGCTATCTTAACCAATTAAGATATCTTTAAAATAAGTGTCTTCAGGTGCACAGTGTTGGCCTAATGTTTTAATGGTCCTTGTGAAAATTTGTTCTCCCAATGGTAAAACATGCATGCAAGTGTGTACATGTACATGCAATCATGCTTGTGCACTGAATTCTGGAGTGCATATAAACCTGAAATTATTAAGATAATTTTGATGTGTGTCTCTAGGGAGTTGTAAATTTGCATACTGGTTTTTAATCTGCATGGTTAAGTGTGTGTGTTGGGGGGGTAAAGTATTAGACGGAGGAGAAGGAGGTGAAGCATGAGAAGGAGTAGTAGTAGTAGTAGGCGAAAGAAGAATAAGGTGCAGAAGAAATAGTTGTGGTGGTGGTATAGGATTGAAGGCAATTGTGGTATTTAAGATAATTTATCTAAAACTGATATGAATTTATCTGAAACTACCACAGAGAGAGGGAAGGAGAGAAAGAGATAGACAGACGGAAAGAGAGAAACATAGACTGAGGTGGGGCACAAACAGATGTAGGTAATAGAACAAGAGGGTGAGAGAGAGAGAGAGAAAAAAAAAAAGCAATGTTATTTTCAGAGTAACATTAATTGATTGAGACAAGATAGAAGAGTGATAGAAGTGAAATCACATTACGGCAGTATTGGTTTCGAAAAGCAGCCTAATAGGCAAGATCTTAGACCATTTCTGTTCCATTGATGTGGATGGTTAACTGGGGCAGCGGCCCTTCTTTAGATGGTTCCACTCGAAGGGAATTACATTCTCAAAATCAAACCAATTAGTTTGTGTGGTAATGGCTGCTGATTTGAAAACTTGTGCAGTTTGTTGTTGGTGTTATTATTGGTGGTGGTGGTGTTATTGATGGTGGTATTGGCCAGTGATGGTGGTGGGTGATGGTGGTCTTTCAGCAATATAATTTGTTCAATTAAATGTAGAGACACTTGTTCAGTGTTGACTGTAAAAATAACCACCAGAGATAATAATGTTGATGTTACTATTGTTGCTCTTCACGTTGTTGATGTTATTGTCATTGTTGCTGCTGCTACCGTTGGTGGTGGTGCTGCTGTTGTTGTTGTTGAGTAATTGAGTATCAGCTCAAAGAATTATGGAGTGGAGCTGTGTGGCCCTTATTTTTACAAATTGTCGAGAGTTACTTGAGTGGCATTCAAATGGCCATGTAGAAGATATCTTGTTTGTTTACCGATACCTTAGCACATTATTGTTGTTGTTGTTGTTAATGGTGCAGAATTTTAATGTTTATTCTTTCTTTTTGTTTCTGTTACAGGTAAGACAATGTTTCAAGTTATTTACAAACACATACACAAATCTATGGAAACATTTGGAAATCGTTCAAAGTAGTAAGAAATTTCAACTTTGCTGTTGGTTTTTTGGGGGGTTTTTTTTCTCTGTTTTCTTTTATGCTTGTGTTTATATGATATTCTGTAGATTTGGTGGTGGTGGTAGTGGTAAGGAATCGTATTACTAGTAAAAACATTGCGATGGTTTATGTGTCTGTTGTTGAAAAGACCCATTTTTTTTTTTAAACTCTGGGATGACTTTTCTTTCTGGAATGACTGTCCATCTAGAGGTAAAGAGGCACCATAGAATAATATAGCTTAACCACTGTCATCAGCAGAGGAAAGGACTGAATAATGAATTAACAGGTTAGCTTCATTAACTTTTTGTGCTGAGTTCAAATTCTAACACTAGGTGGGCTACTGGTGGTGGACTGTATCGGCATAAATTGATTGTGAAACATCCACAAGTAGAAAGATGTTGGTTGCTGTGTTGTGGCCACTAGTTTCAGATATATCTATATATGCTAGAGTGAATGTATGCTTAGTGCAATTGGAAATTTGTCGCAAGTTGAACAATGAAGGATTTTAAGAGCAATCTGCTCATGGGATGTTTATAAATCACAGTGGTCATGTGTAGCTTGTTTGCAGGTTTTACATGCCAGTGGTTTGTTGTTGATAAAGAGGTTTTTGATTTTTGTGGTATATTATTAGTATTAGTTTATGGTTTGGTGTGGTGCATTTTGTGTTCTGTTTTATGTGATTTTTGATTGTGTTCGTCTGTTCTGTAGTTAGTATGTATTTAATTCATATAGTACACTTTATGTGTGATTTATGTTTTCAATGGGGGCAGCGTCCAATGAAGTTGTTGCTAACAGACTGGTGGACCAGGCCACAGAGAAATATGAGCACAAGTACAACAAAGCATTACAGGTGGGTGGTGGGATTAAGTGATGCAAATCATAATGACCTTTTTTTTTTTCAGCTGCGTGCATGTGTGTGCGTGCATGCTCTTGCGTGTTTTTTTTATATCTTTCATGTTCCTTTTGTTGCTCAGTTTTCTGGTTTCATTCTCTCTCTCTCTTTCTTTCTCTCTCTCATTCTCTCTTATATTTTTCTCTCTCTAACTTCCCCAACACTCTTAGTCTATCCTATTTCTTTCCTTTTTATCTCTGTTGTCCCCATTAGTCAGACTCTATCTCCCCTTCCTCCATATCGTCATTCTCTCCAATTACTAACGGATTGTGTGTATTTTGTGTAAGTGTTTGTTGTTAAAATATCCTGTGGCAAAAGACATTTTTTTTATGTGTCCATTGAAATTGGTGCTGTCTCTGATTGTTTATCCACTCTGCTGGTCTAGATCTGTCACTGTATGTTTCTCCATGTCACCCCCCCCCTCTCTATCTCTCTCTCTCTCTCACCATTCTATTGTGTGTCATGTTGTCAAAAAGACTTAATGTGGTCTCCATTTATAAAGACAGTGAGAGCTTGTTGAGGGAGGCTTGGCTGTTACATTGACCATGTCAAGCAACTTCATAAAAGACCCTGTATTTGGCATTTGTGACACATTTTAAAAACAATAAGGAATTTAACCCTTTCATTTCCATATTTCTAATGAATTACACTGCCTATGGTGTTCAAGTTAATTTTGAAAATAATCAAGAATTTGGAGGGATTTAGTAAAATAACTAACTTCACGTTAAGTTGGTGTTCGGAACATAAATTAAAAAAATGTTCTTACTTAAAATCATGATGAATGGTTTTAATTTAAATATGAAAATTTAAAACTGTTTTTTTTTTCTATCATAGAAACAATGACTGTTTCTGGTGGGTTGGTATCAAGAGTTAAGGGAGATTTGGCTGCTATATTGATCAGGTCCAGTACCTTTGTAGATGTTTTTAATGACTTATTCAGAAGTGGAGGGTCAGTACTCATAATCTTTTTCAAGGCCTCTGACTGATGGGAGGAAGTGATCCTCAGACTGGAGATATGGCCCGATTGCTTGCATCAGAGTGGACTACACTAAAGGTACCCAAGAGCCAGGTGATGGTGTTAAGCTGAGAGACAGATTAAGTCTAAAGCATAGAGACAGGAATAGTCTCTACACAGTTTGTCTACCAAATTTTATTCACAAAACTTTGGTTGACCTGAGGCTATGGTAGAAGACACTTGCTCAAGATCGAACCTGAAACCATGTCGCTACGTCACAACTACCTGGTTTCCAGTTTGATCCTATTGTGTTGATTAGTTGGTTCCCTCTGATCCTGGGTGAGATAGGTGCTAGAGGTCACAAAAGTGGTTTGCTGGCCAGAGAGCAGCTATAGTCTGTACACTTGTATCATAATAGTATTGGCAGAGACGTAAGCGTGTCGGACAGAATGCATTGCAGTATTCGTTCTAGCTCACTGCGCTCTGTGTTCAAATCCCGCCGACGTCAACTTTGCCTTTCATCCTTCCGGGGTTGATAAAATAAAGTACCTGTCAAGTAGTAGGACTGTTGGCCTGGTGCCTATGTTAGAAACAATTACAATGGGATTGGAGTAAGGAATCCCAGACTCTCCCAACAGCTGCTTTGTTCAATACACACCTTCTCTTCTTTCATTGTTTGAAAGAAATGTAAGATAAGTGTTACAGCAACACCAAATAAACTAGCATATGTCACTCCTGTATTAGATCCATTGATTAATTTCTTTATTAATAATTTCTTACACCCCTTCACATCGTCCCTTTCCTTTTCTAGTCAAAGCTCGCTCTTCTCTTCTCCCTGTCCTTCACTATACTGTTCCCTGTTTTTTTTTCTTTTAATAAAAAAACCTCTTTTTTCTTCCCCTACCACACACATTGCATGTGTTCATTTATGTTTCATTTACTTCCACCCTCTAACCTTCCCCCTTTTTGCACTCTCTTTCTCTCCCTTAGTTTCTTTCACACCAACTTTCACTTGCGTGTGTGTGTGTGTACACACATGAGTGCATGTGTGTGTGTTTGCAGGTGCGTGCATGCATGTAATATACACGTAGTTGAATGATATTCAATTTTAATAAATAAATATATCAACTCTATTATATATATATTTACTCACAAGGCTTTGATCAACCTGAGCCTATAATATGTAGTTCTGTGGAAGCTGTGATGCTGCCCGGACTTATATGTATTGATTACTGCTTATATATATATATATATATATATATAACAGAGAGGTGTATATATGTATACACACAGGCTTAGATTTTCTCTTACATTTTGCCTACTGTTCCATAATCCCCACACCCCCCCACACACACACACTGCACGCAAAAGTCCCAAACATATGTTTCTATTATTATTAAACCATTTGATTTATGGTGTGCAAGGAAAGAGAGTCAGACCCAGTTACTGGGTGGGATGGGGGTATTCAATCTATACTGTGATAAGATCCCTATGTGTCCAACATCAAACATCCTCCTACCCATCTCACCACATCACCCTCTGTTATTTCTCTTTTTCTCTCTCTATCTCTCTCTCTCTCCTATCCTCCACCACCACCTCCACCTTGATTAAGTGGTGTTAATCATGTTTATTATTAGGCTTTGTTCTGATGTCAGGCACTGGGTAATGGCATCTATATTGATATATAATCTGGTGGTTGTTCTTGTTGTGGTGGTGGTGGTGGTGGTGGTGGTGGTAGTTATGGCTTTGTTATTCTAAGTATTGGTACTTAGTGTTCATGGTTGTCTTGCTTTTGACATTCTCCTGTCATTCTCATTATTGGTTGTTATTGTTGTTTAGCCCCAGGTCAGTTCTGATTGTGCAGACCTATGATCAAAGATATTCTAGTCCTGACTGTCACTTTTTATTCAAATAGTGTTTCCAATGTCCCCCGCCTTTCCTCTTTTTAAAGATGGTAGGGTGAGACTTAAGCAAGATTTGGCTGCTCTTTCAAGCAGGTCAAGCGACCACATAGAGGACTCTTTTGTTAGTGGGTGCTGATGGTCGTACTGGTCTCGTAATCCTAGTTATTTATTGTTCTTGTTGTTTAGGACCAGGTCACCCCTTGTCCAGCAGACCTATGATCAAATGTGTGACTAGCAGTGACCATCCTTGTCTTTTTAGACAGTGTCTCCAGGATTACATTATTCAACGTGGCTTTCTTTTTTGGAGACGGTAGGGTGTGATTTGAGGGAGATTTGGTTGCTATTTCTAGCAGGTCAAATGACCACATATAGGACCCCCCCCCTTGTTTGCTCATTATTTGTAGTGGTAGTGGTGTTGGAAGTGGTTGTGGTGTTCTGGCTGTTGTTGTTATTGTAGTATTTGCTATATATAGTTATTACTTCTGGCTAACACTCTAATTAGGAAGAAGACAAATTGGCCGGTAAATGAAGTGTTTATATTTATTTAATTAATTCATTCATTTGTCAGTCAACTGAAGATGCAGTGTTGGTTGGTGGGTTGGTCGGTCAGTGGTGCAACTGTGCCCTTCATTCTCAAGCAAACCCTACTAGACCCCCTTCCTACTCCATTATTGCATGTCAAATTGTCTGAATGATGAGCTTATTAGTGTGGCTAATATTTAATTGATTTTGAATTGTTATTGCTTAGTAGATGGAAGGCAAAAACAACACATGGCCAGAGAGATGGTTCTCGGGAACAGTGTGTGTGTGTGTGTGGGGGGGGGGGTTATTTACCGCTCTGGAGCCACAATGATGGAAAATTTGGGTAAAAAATGTTGTTGTGGTGTTAATTATGGTGGTAAAAGAGAATTGTGAATTTGTGGCTATAGTGTGTGCATGGTTGTGATATATAGTAGCAATCTTGGTGGTGATAGTTGTGGTGTTGGTGTTAGTTGTAGTGTAGGGAAGTAGAGCAATGGTGTGTAAGTTGGTGGGTGGTAATGGTGGTAAGGTGTACCATATTAATTGGTGGAAATTATTTGTGGCTATGATGTATGTAGTTGTGGTGGCGGAAGATAATTGCTGTAGAGTTGGTGGTAGTGATGGTGATGATGATATTTAAGCTGTTAGTTGCAGGTGATAATGCGGTACTGGTAGTTGTGCTGATGTTGTTGGTGATGATGATGATGATGTCATCGGATGTTGAAAGGCTTTGATGTGATTACTGTGATGTTTTGATGTTTATAGTAACCATTACAGAACAGACAGAAATTGTATTCCCTCTTCCCCCTTGTTTCTTCAGTACTTTGTCATTCTAGTGAGAGATATGTTGATCTCAGTTGTGGACATTTGTCATCTTGATATTATTTATTACTTACTCGTTTAGACAGTAACCATGACAACATCAATGACACAGTGGGGGGGGGGGGGTGATGGGATTGTTTGGGGGAAGAAGGAGAAGGTATACCTGTTGTCATTAACAGATTTTTTTTTATGTGTATTCTACACATACACCTCCATCAGCTGCTGTCACTAAAGTAATTAATTTTAATTTATTCATTTTTTTATTAGTTCACTGTGAATTGGGTGTTGTTGATGTTGTTCAGCCTCAGATTAGCCCTGATTGTAGATGTATGATCAAAGGTGATCCAGCTTGACAATCCAGTTTTTTTATTCAAATTTAGGACTATATTATCTAATGTAACCTTCCCTTTTTTAAGATGGTAAGGTGTGATTCTAGGGAGATATAACTACTTTTTTCATGTAGGTAAGAGTAATTGTGTAGAGGCACACTTGTTGGCTCAAATTCGTTGTTGTTGTTGGTGATGGTGATAATGTTGTTAAAAGTAACGAGTAGAGGCCATGTTGTTAGTGCTATGTCAATATCATATCGATTCTCAAGCTTTCAGGAGAACCCAAAACTCAGTAATGTTGGACTAACGAGAAACACTCATATTAGTTTTGTAGTACTGCCACTGCCTTACAATTGTAAATTATTCTACACTGTCGTATCTGCTTACATACAGCTTGGTAAAATGGGCTACTGAAGAACCTATTTTACTGAGTTACATTACCTATTTTAGAGATAGTAGAGAGTTAATTGAAAGTTACATGATCATTAAATTAAAGTCCAGGTTGAGCAACTTCATAGAAACTTCCATTCTTGAACTGTGTAGTCCAAAATTTAGTGACAGTAGGGAGTTAACTGAGGAAAATTCGGCTGTTACAATGAACTGGTCAAGTGACTGCATGTAAGTTCTCTCAGTAGCTCATGTGGTTTCATTATAAAACTGGTAGGGAGTTTGTTCAAAAAGATTTGATTGCTACATTCACCGTAACTTTACCACCACCAGGCCCATAGCCCACTAACATCACCAACACTACTACTGTTTTTTAAAAAAAGATGGCAGTTAGCTGTTATATCAACTTCACTGCCACTACTGTTAGCACAGCCACATTTACCAAACACCATTAGATTCTTAGTTCTTGCCAACCCTTCTGATATCCTCTTTCTTCCTGTTTTATAACAATCAAATAATCATCACCACTATCCTCACAGTCATCCTCACAACATCCACCATTATGAAGTAGAAAACTCCACTCTTTATCCTTTAAACTTAGATCCTTGGGTAATTAAATTAACCAGTGTGTGTGTGTGTGTGTGTGTGTGTGTATGATGGTGTGCAAGCGATAAAGTTAGTCTTTCCCTTCATATTTTCCTTTCATAATCATGATCATCATCATCATGAAAGCTAATTACTTTTATAATCTTAGATTTATTAGTTTCCAAAACCAACCAGTGTCAATGAATCTTTTGAACAGTATCTCTATGTGTGCGTGTGTGTGTGTGCGTGCGTGTGTGTGTGTGTGTGGATTTGTTCATTCTTTCTGTGTGTTAGTGTGTGTGTAGTCTTTGTCTGCAAGGTATCTTTGATGTCTCTGTTGTGTATATGTGTGAGAGTTATCAACAACACCACCACCACCACCACCACCACGAACTCCACTAGAAACGTTATCAACTTCACCACCAACAAGAACACCACTACAAATAATACCACCTCTACGTAGTGAAAAACAAACAGAAAGACCAACACTAACATCACCACTATCATCACCACCACTACCACTACCACCCCTCAGGACTGAACAATATCAAATGAAAGAAATAGCATCTCCTACCACCACCACTACAACAATAAATACAGTTTCTTATTACCACCAACACCAACGCCAGCCACCACAACCTTTATCTCGACCACCTTATAATTCATCCAGGGGAACTTCTATGTGGTCGCCTGACCTGCTAAAAATAGTAGCCAAATCGCCCACAAATCACACCCTATCATCTTAAATAAGGGACACATTAGATAATGCAGTGCTACATACACATAAAAAATGTGGGATTGTCACGGCTGGAACACTTTCCATCATAGGTTTACTCAGTCAGGGTTGACTCGGGGCTAATCATCATCATCCAGAACAACAACAACAACATAATAAAAAAAGACATTGTAATACCATAACAATGAGCACTATCTCCTCATACCACTGCACATTCACCATCTAAACAGTAAACACTATCTCGTACGAACACCTCCACAGCCACCATCTTCAGCACTTTGGCAAATTACCTGCCAGTTGATTGATTCATTATCATTATTATTATTATTTCTGTCTCACTGCACATTCGTTCTGTCTCACTGCACTCTGAGTTCAAATCCTGCCGAGGTTGACTTTGCCTTTCATCCTTCCGGGGTCGATAAAATAAAGTACCAGTCAAGTACTGGGGAATGTTGGCCTTGTGCCTA
>JAOPJM010215841.1:0-12689 GCA_027124095.1 Muusoctopus leioderma | reverse complement strand
CGCTCGCATTTAAAGTGTATAAATATATTTTCTTTTGTTTAATAAATATGTTTATGTAAAAAGCGTTAGAATTTATCTTTTTAGCGAAATTAGACAGGGGGGTAATGTGAACTGTGCAGGAGTAATCTGAAATCGCTTTCAGGTAACTTGAAATTGGGGGTAACTTAAAGTCTTTACACCGGTGTTGTTTTTTCGACGAGTCCACTTTTATTTAGCAGCAACCCTCTGTTCCTCCTCTCGTCTTCTCAAATCCCCGTTTAGTTCCAGCCTCCAGTGAGTGCGATCACTTGCAATGTTCTCCCACCTTTCGACATTCATATTCAGTGACTTCATGTTTCTCTTACAGATATCTTAGAAACGAAGATGGGGTCACCCTCGTGTTCTCTTGCCGGAGGTCAGCTCTCCACACAGCAGGTATTTATATTTAACTTAGTGTTAACATATCTACGTTTCTCAAAGTGGGTTCCGCGAAAAGAATCCGGGGTTCCACGAGATAAGGTTTCTTTTAATAATTTTTTATTTATTAAAAAAAATAATGGTATCTTTTGGAAAATAAAGACGATGTAGATGGGAATGGATCTTGTGTTTATTTTGACAAGTCACGCTGGTGGGAGAGGTGTGGACAATTGCGTTGATTTCTGTATATTACTGGTACTTATTTTATTACTTCTAGAGACATGAATGATAAAGTCGATCCCACCATGATTTGAATTCATATCGTAGATGGACGAAACTAAATACCATAATGTATTTAATCTGGCGCTCAACCATTTCTGCTAGCTCACTGCCTATCATTTCGATAAAGAAACTGACTGGTTTCTCCCATTAGGACAAAGCCACGTTTTTTTTTTTTTTAGCAAATGGGCGATATACTGAATGTCACATACCCCCCAAAATAAAAAATCATGAATTATCTCCCCTTTTCTTTGAGAGTCGCTAACAATTGCTACTAAATTGAAAATTTCAATTAATTAAGAATTGTTTTCGTACGACATTCATTACATCTCTTAATTTAACTTAATTTTCTAAATTCATGTCAATGGCCCGTTTGAGTTATTTCCCTTAGTTCATTTTATTTTTAATTGCGTAAGTTTACCAGATAGGTGTACTAAAAAGCGAAGTCGACTTCGGCATAATTTGAGCTCAAAGGGTAAAGGGGAGTAACTAAGTATAATGCGTCATTTCTATTATATTTTTATTTTTTTACCGTTTAGTCAGATGAGGAAGGGCTACACGTACGTTCTTTTTCAGGGCCACTAAGACTGGTGTAATGAAGGGAAGACAATATCCTCAAATCGGAGACCTGACTCAAATGCATACAACAGAGTGGACTCTGCTAAAGACACACAAGGGCCAGGTGGTGGTGTTAAACCGGGTGACCGAGTAAGTCTACCATCCATTACTATCTCTGTCATTCCACCAGCTTTAATTTGGTGATATATTAATATTAGTTTATTTTAGAATAGGAACAAGGGTAGATGTGGCGAATGGGATATTGTGACGTTCATACCTTTCGACAGAGCATTAGCGAAAGAAGTGAAAAGAAGTCACTTCAATCAAGGATAGTAAACTCCGTGTCATTCTCGGTTTGTGTGACTTAACACTTGCTCTATAGCGCTCGGCACTCCGGTGATATATTTATATTATGTGTAAATGGCAGAGACTATTTAGTTTTGTTCCTCTATATTCTGAATTCAAATCTTACAGTGTGTGTGTGGGGGGGGGGAGACTTTGCTTTTCAACCTAGGATCACATGTGCTAAGATCTTACAAATTTGTAGCCCTGAACCGATGTGAGAAATCAATATTAAAATACGTTAATATGCAAAAACGATGTTTGTTTTCCGTTGTGACCATCACCATTAAAGGAAAATATCGCAATTTCCTGGAGCATATTCTAGATTCCAAACATCTCTCCTTCTAGGTAGGATGCCAGTATGTTGCAGTTTTTCCCATAGAGATACTTCTATCCAGAAGAGAAAAATAAAGAAAGAGTTGGTGAGCTGTGTTTCCTGATGATATCTATTCTACAACTATATGGACAGGACGAGCAAGAGTTATGTACCTTGACTATGAATAAGGGTGCAACATCAGTGACAGGATATGTAATGACTACACTGTAGGCCGATGTCAGCATCAATTCTAAATAACATTTTTTAAATGATTTCGATCGGGAGAAAGGGACTGTGCCCATTACCTTTGCACCCCCACCCCCGGTTGATGAGCTGCATGTCGTCGCTTGTGTGGAAAAAGTTGGGTGAGACGGGAATTCCAGAGGTTTGACGTTCTAGGGAAGAATAGCTGGGTAAGTGGTTACTGTGGGGTCTGAGTGGGGAAACAGAGAGGGTGACGAGAGGAAAGAAGCCAGGTGTGACGGGGGAGTTTAGGTGGAGGTAGTATGCAACTATTTAGCTCTGAGGAGCAGTGACCTTGTAGTAGCGGTAGAAGGGCTGAGTAAGGAGTTAGTACGGGTTGGTGAGTCCTTGTCAATCAGGTGGATGGCTTTCTTTTGGATGAAGTATAGGATGATTTGTGTCTGCGTGTGTAGTAGCAGCGCTGTTTCAAATGTGGGAGCAATGTTCTGTTGTAGGTCTTACTTGAGCTTTGTAGAACGTCAGTAGCTGTTCGGGACAAAAGTACTTTCTTGCTCGGACATATTTACATAGGAGATAAATGTATAGGTAGTATTAGAAGAGTGTATTAGTCACTCTGCTGGAAAGTCGAAGTTTTATAGTCGATCGCCTGCATTCTTTTGTATCCTTGTGCAAGATAATTCTCAAATGGCTCAATCCAAATAGTTACTGCAGAATAGGAACAACTCACCGCTGTCTGCAGCAGCAGTACTGTAAAATTAATAGGTGTTCTGTTGCTGTCACGAGTGAGCTCTGTCAAACTTACTTGCTCTAGATAGATCACATGAAAGCAATCTTCGTTCGACCTTCTGCCATCCAAACAGAGTTTGGTTGATAATAAATTCTAAGATAAGCTGAATTGTCTTTGTTGAGATAAATTGAATTTTAAAGGTATAAGATTTTCAGTAAAAGGGGTTTAATACGTGCGTAATGAGAGATTTTGTCAAATTGGTCGTTATTTATGTAAATAGAGTAGATGAGAGAATTCTCTGGGATCTGGGTGAGGAAGCAAGATTGCAAGTAACCTGTGTTGCATGTTAACTGTTTATTAGAACCTCCAATAGCATTAGTCAATGACTAATGTCTTTTCCTTTTCGCATAATTATCTCTAATTAGCTTTTTACGCACTCTGCATGAAATATGTTGACACTAACTTAACTATAATTGATACAGCTTCGGATGATTATTGATCGATATGCTTCTTTCAAAACTAAATAAATATTCGTAGCTTCAGTCCACATTCAAAATTAGAAGAGGTAAAATAATAGAATTAGAAAGTCGTGTGCAGTCTACAATTCAAAATTGCTAAATTATTAACATGGAACTGCAATGGTATACGTAATAGAAGGCACGTTTTAGAATCAGTAGTTAAGGTGCATACACTTTCAATAATTACACTAGAGAAATGCCCCTTGATGCATTATTCAAGACCTTGTACCGCAAAGATCGAAACAGCAGAGGTGGGGATAATTGGTATAAATGATAAACAAAACATCAAAGTCACACATGAACATTCCAATAAAGAGGACGAACTAATTTGTTGATATAGATATTGATGGGTAATGCCATGTGATCACATTGTGATGTAAGCAGCAGTTATGGAGAGTGTGTATGGTAAAGGGGGACAAGTAGTTAGTGGAAGTGTTGTGAGCGTGGGCTGGTTCCGGCAGAACTCTCACGTGTGCGCGTGTGGCGGGTGTAAGAGACAAGCAGAAAGAGTTATGGCAGCTCCCGTGTGTGTGTGTGTGTGTGTGTGCACGCGCTGTGTACAAGAGACAAGCGAAAAGAGTCCAGTGGTGACGTCTTAGTCTCTATCAAGAACAGAGCAAGGTCTCAAGTTGAGTGGGAATGAGTCAAGCGTAAGGTGAATACTTTTATTTTTGTTCTGTGTGCGTGCCCTCAAATCTATTTGGCTAGGTCGCCTATAACAGAGGTAAGTTTAGTTTTTGTCATTCGCCTGTTTAAACTACAAGCTATTTCGGCAAACAGCAGAAGTACTACAAACGTGGCTACTAAGATAAACGTGTCGGGCAAAGTTCGGGTTGGTAGTGAGGTCATATGGCCGTTTGATGGTGAAGGAGGCGTGGTCGCTTGGTTGAAGAAAGTGAGGTTAGTAGCTAAATTGCAGAGAATAGGTGACACTGCAAGCTTCATGTCGTTATATCTGGAAGGAGATGTATAAGGCTTGTATTTGGAAACGACAGAAAAGACCAATTAGATGCGGAAAAAATAGAGACCAGGTTGAAAGAATCTTTCATGGAGGGGGCATTTATGGCCTTCAGTAAGCTAGGAGGGGTTAAATGGAGCGGGGAACAGGTAGATGTATATGCTAACGAGATTAGAAGGTTGGCTGGACTTAACGGAAAGAGATTACAAAGAATAGTTAAACTTAGGTTTGTGACTGGCTTCACTGATTACATTTCGGTAAGGTTGCAGCAGTCGCTGGACATTGAAACAGCGGCGGTGGGGGATTTAGTGACCAGAGTTAGGGTATTAACTGTGCACAAGCCCCAGGATCTAGCAGTAGTTGCCAAGATGAGTAGGGGAAGGTGCGAGCATTCAAGGAGCAGTACTTTAGGTGTCGAGGGCCGCACCTGGTCAAGGATTGCAAAGAGCCTAAGCCTGAATTGATCTGCTGCCGGTGCAACCAGGTAGGTCATATAGCAAACCACTGTATCCTGGGAAATGGTCAGATGTGGGCTACTCCTTCAGCCAAGT
This sequence comes from Muusoctopus leioderma, assembly GCA_027124095.1. Classification (NCBI taxonomy): domain Eukaryota; kingdom Metazoa; phylum Mollusca; class Cephalopoda; order Octopoda; family Octopodidae; genus Muusoctopus; species Muusoctopus leioderma. The sequence continues at coordinate 7,840 of JAOPJM010215841.1, read as the reverse complement.
AGAGGTGCTTCTGGGTTTACTGTCTGCATTGGAAATTCTGGTAGGATGGAGAAGGACAAGAGCCCTCGTTGATAAGGGTTGCACAACCACTCTATTGACTCAGAAGCTTGTTGATAGCTGGAGTGAGATGAGTAGCATCAAGGCGATCGACGGACGAGAAGTTAGGTGTAGAGGTACTAGTACTGTAGAGTTGATAGTACTTGGGACACGAATGAAGGTTCGGGTAATCATTAATGGTATCGACGTGGTGATGGGTGTGGATGTGATCGGCCGACTGGCAGGCGTTGTGGTCAGTGAGAATGGGACAGAGTTTGGCATTGCACGATGTGCTGTGAGTGAGCAGCCAAAGAGAGAGGACTGGAATTGTCGAAGCGATCTCTGGAGAGGATGATGTCTTTTGTCAGAGGATGTCTTTTGTCAGATTGAGGACAAGGATTTCTATGCAGAGTTTGACGGTAAGCAATAGACAGTGGAGTGGTTCTGGAAGGGAGAGCCTCCGGTGTTGAAGAATAATGTGGGCTGCTACGAAGGTTCTTTAAGAGAGGAGCGAGAGTCGAGTTCTAGAGGAGGGAGTAAAAGATAGATTTAGGAGGGTATTCTAATGCCTTGGGGAAGAAGGTAGAGAGTGGAGTGTTGCCACTGATGGCAGTAGTTCAGTCGACGGAAAACAAGGTCCAGCTAGTGTTAGACTTTCAGGAATTAAATGATCATGTGGCGTATCAAATAGGTGGTGAAGCCACAGATGTGTGTGGGGAGACCTTGCAAGAGTAGAGAAGAATTATGGGGTTTCTACGATTGTCGATTTGAAGTCAGCTTATCTACAGCTTCGTGTGGCCGAGAAATTGTGGAAGTACCAGCCTGGTGAAATACAAAGTTAAGACGTACTGTTTGACTAGGCTGGGTTTTGGACTGAACTCTGTACAAAGATCATGGTGGCAATTCTCAAGACAATCTTGGGAAAATTGTACAGGGTCAAAGGGGCCACCAACTCCTACATAGACGATATTTTGGTGGACGAGACAGTGGTGACAGCGACAGAGGTCATAGGTCATCTGAGAAGTTTTGGGATAACTGCGAAACTGCCAGAGTCAATGGAAGAAGGAGCCGCATTAGGACTACGGCTGAAAAAGGACAGGGCTGGCAAGTTGGTATTTCAGAAGGGAAATGAGATTTCAGAACTGAAAGATGACCTAAGCAGACGGGAACTGTTCTCGATGTGTGGGAGGCTTGTAGGCCACTATTCTATCACTGGATTACTTCGAATTGCATGTAGCCATATTAAGAGGAGAGCTGATGGAGTAAGGTGGGGGAGAGGACAGTTGCCATGATGAGAGACATTGTGGAAAGGGCGAGGAAGAAAGGCCCGGTGAGAGGGTGCTGGTATGTGCCTAAATCGGAGAAGAGGGTCATATGGGCTGACACGAGTAGTATAGCAATGGAGATTGTTTTGGAGATAGGCAACGTTGAGTCAGAAGATGTGGCCTGGCTTAGGAAGAAGGATGACTACAACCATATTAACGTAGCCGAGTTAGATACTGTGTTGAAGGGTGTAAATTTGGTTTTGAGGTGGGGGTTACGTGATATCCAAATCCGGACTGATTCGGATGGGTGAGATCAGTGATCACCGACGAGAAGATTCGAACGAAAGGAGCCGCGGAGATGATCATTAATCGACGTTGGGAATCCTAGGCGAATTAATCGCCGAATTTGACCTGAAGCTGCATGTGACTTTTGTACCCTCAAAGAAGAATAAGGCGAATGTTCTCACTAGAGTGAGAAAAACATGACTGGAAGTACCAGAGAATTCGGAGTTGGGATAGGCGCGGTGTGCTGTTTGGGGTGGGGGAGGGCGGAAGTTAGAGATTGCACAGCATGCACTATATGGTGGTGGATAGGTCTCTATTTCTGGCCAGAAAAGTTGACCCTGATGCCATCAGACAAAGTGTTCAGAGGGTGGTTGCGAGCTGGGACAGGTGTCAGTCGATTGACCCCGTGACGAGGGTACATGAGACGGGAAGAATTCAGGTGGAAGACAACTGGAAGAGACTGGCAGTCGACATAACACATTATTGGTAGGAGGTGAATCTCTCTATGATTGACTGCGGTCCTGGTTGAGTGGCTATATGGAGATAAATAAAAAGGGAGACGGTGGTTGAATGAAATATTTTTGGAGAGGGTCCCAGTGGATTAGGTGCTGATGGACAACAGTGCTGTATTTCGTTCAGAATCACTGAAAGACATGCTGGATAGGTGAAACATCAGACACTACTTGAGCTGCATATAGATCGAGTGGGAATGGAATCGTAGAGAGACACCATCGAACAATTAAGGCCATGGTCGAAAATGGGTATGTCTCCCCGATTCGGGGAGTGTTCTTATACATGTCACCAAGGTCAGGGCAGACAGAAGAGTCGGTGTCTCAGAGAGTAGTGTTCAGGTATGGGTGGAGACATCCAAGCACAGTACCGATATGCGTTCGGGAAGGTGAAGGAACTGCATCATTCCAGATTGGGGATGAAGTTTGGATGAAGCCAAGCCCCCCCCCAATGCACGCTGTACATCTCAATGTGGAAAAGGAAGAGTGATGGATGTTAATTTCCAGAACATTTCAGTTGAAGGAATGCTGCATTGTATTTTGGATGTCCGTAGGGTTGTCAACTCATCAGATGTTGAGACTTGGGATGATGGACAAGAAAAACAATCAGGCCATCGTTTAGAGCCCCACGAAGTTCGCAGAGAGAGTGACGTCCACCCAGGTGGACAAGCGACTATGAAATGGTGTGAAAGGGGAAGGTCTGGGTGAAATTCTCGACTGTAGATAGAAGTGGGGGTTTTGTTTTATATTTGTTATCTGTTGAATGTTTGTATTTTTGTTGGGTTCGTTAGTTTTCTGTTGTCTGAAGTGATCTTTAGATCAGGAGGGCATGTATGGTAAGGGGAAGACAAGTAAGCAGCGGAAGTGATGTGAACGAGGGCTGGTTCCAGCAGATCTCCAACGTGTGTGCGTGTACCTGGTGTGAGAGACCTATTTAGCTAGGTCGTCTATAATAGAGATAAGTTTCGTTTTTGTCATTCGCCTGATTAAAATTCACACATGTTATTACAAAATCATGTTAGGAGTCTCACTAATTGTTTGGATGAAGTCATCATTCCTAACATCATTATCACGGGGTACTTTGACTTTCCGAGTTTCAAACTGGGAAAGAATGGACATTGAAACAGATGACCAGAATGTACATCTCAAACAGTGATTTCTGGACCTGATCAAAAGAAATTACCGTACACAGATATGGAATGTTTCTATCCACAACAAAAGGAACCTACTCGACCCAATTCTAACCAGCATGGATAACACACCAACAATACTGGAAACAGAAAGTGGTCTTTCTGGCCATGTAGCTATTTCTATTCAAATTCACTTAGCCAAAATGCCCAATCACTCACCCACTACAGGGAAGACAATATATTTCCTGAACAAAGCAAATGAACTGGAAAGTGAATTAGCTGACTTCCAAGAAACTATATGTAGTATGAGTTAGGATTAAATAAATACTACCTAAAGTATTTGGACAAAATGAAAAAACAAAATGCACTTCTCAGTATCATTTTGACTCACCGCAGAAAAGCATTCATATCCACATTGACGATTCAAAACAAGAAAAAGGCACAGACAGTTTAATATCTTCATATCACACCCAGACAATAAAGAAAAATATGGTGAATAAATATTTTAATGACCACCTAAATAAATGAATAGCCTCAAAGCTGGAAAAGGCTAATCCTAAACCCCTCTACAATTACATTGCAGAAAGAAATAGGTTCCAGTAACGCTATAAAGCACTTAAAAATTACAATAACGATAGCCATGAAGTAATAGTTAACACCTTTGAATCTACGAGGTTTCTGATCCAAGGTTTCTTGGCAAAGGAAGGCATTTCGCTCATACGCCAGCCTCCCTACTCTCCAGACATGGGTCCTTCTGACTTCTAGTTGTTCCCAAAAATGAAGATGCCACTGAAAGGCTCCCGCTTTGAGAGCCGAGAGGACATCATGTGGACTGCGACGACAGAGCTGAGATCCATTCCGGAAGAAGCATTCCAGACATGCTTCGAACTGTGGAAGGATCCCTGGGCTAAGTGTGTGGAGACACAAGGGGCATACTTTGAAGTGGATTAGCAATTAAACCCCACCAAGTACGTAATTTTTTTCTTCCCAGCCTAAGGTCGGATACTTTTTCGACAGACCTCATATACTTATGAAAATAGCAACCTCCTGCACCTACCTAATGATTGGACACTGGCTTCCGACTCTATACAGGCGGATACACAAGGAATCCTACGCCTACTGAATTATCTTGACCCTTTCCCCTGCATTGTTAAAATACCTAGCCAATTATATCACATTTATAATAACAGATATAATACAGCCAGACACCATACATTTTCCTTCTGACAGACGTAAAGTTAAGTCATACCTATTCACAAAAAATGCTCTGAAACTTACTCATTAAACAGATGACCAGAATGTACATCTCAAACAGTGATTTCTGGACCTGATCAAAAGAAATTACCTTACACAGATATGGAATGTTTCTATCCACAACAAAAGGAACCTACTCGACCCAATTCTAACCAGCATGGATAACACACCAACAATACTGGAAACAGAAAGTGGTCTTTCTGGCCATGTAGCTATTTCTATTCAAATTCACTTAGCCAAAATGCCCAATCACTCACCCACTACAGGGAAGACAATATATTTCCTGAACAAAGCAAATGAACTGGAAAGTGAATTAGCTGACTTCCAAGAAACTATATGTAGTATGAGTTAGGATTAAATAAATAAATAAGACCAATATCGATTACATCAATTATATGTAAAAAAAAATATAAAGATATAGTTGCAAGCAACATCCCGAACAACGTAGATGTTAATTTTGTTTTTCATTTTCCAGGTTTTTATTTTTTCTTAATCATTAAAGAAAATATATTTATGAAATACAATATAAAATTAAAGAGAGAAAAAAAATACATGTACACTCCCTCAAGTACACACAACAACAGGAAATGCTGGTGTTGCCCTCTAAAATGTTTTGAGGCAACCCAAAACACTCACGGCATTACCGCAGTTGATAGGGAGACCGAGGCGCTCTCAGCGACACTTTCGCGCAATCATACATCCTAAATGCTGCGGCGGAGGTGGGGTTACTGCATTCGTAGCTAAACGGAATGAATTACTGAAATACTGTAATTTGTTGCCGAATTACATTTTTAAGCCCGTGGCATTCGAGGCGTTCGGAGGAGCTGGACCGCTGACAACGAAGTTTGTACCATCGTTGGTGGCTCGTTTTACTGAAGTATCAGGTGATACTTGTGAGGGTGCTTGGCTGTTCCAGCACCTCCGCCTCGCTATCACCCACAGTAATGCCATGAGTGTTTGGCTTGGCTCAACATTTTTCAGAGGGTAACACCAGCATTCCCTGTTGTAGTGTGTACTTGAGGGAGCATGCATGTCTTTTCTTTTTTTTTTTTGCTTTTCTTTGTATTGCATTTTATAAATATATTTTCTTTAATCATTGAAAAAAAAAAAAACCTGGAAAATGTTAATGAAATGATCGATGAATCTGCGCATAGCTTTAGAACGTGAAACAGCTGCGAATCCCAACTTTTAACGACAGTTCAAGACCTGACAAACAGTTCGAACAAAAACATTAGTATGGACATAATAGTTCTAGATATTACAAAAGCTTTAGACACTATCTTTTATTAAACTTGTAGTGACAACTCTGGCAGAAAAGCACTCTTTCACCCATTGCACCATGTGGTTTATAGTTTGGCGATCGAGGTCATTAACTCGGTCAGTTGCCATGACGACCAGTTCATGTTTTACCTCCACCTGATAGCTGGCCTATCAGAGCAATTGCACTCTTGTCGCTTCCACATTTTTGCCGCCAAAATTTTCCATAGAACATCATCGAATGTTTCATACGAAACACTATACATAAACTGACTTCGTCTTAGCTCACCAGTCTGCCATACGCTGGCTAAATCGAAACACTCGATTTAGTTAGTCCGATTAACTATGGTTGACTCACCACACACACTCGCCACACATATTGGCTCATCTCGGCCACACACATTTCGGCTCAGCCAGACTCATTTGGCTGATTTCACCTCACTACACACATTGGCTCATCTCGGCCTCGCAACACTCATTTCGGCCCAGCCAGACTCATTTGGCTGATTTCACCTCGCCACGCATATTGGCTCATCTCGGCCTCGCCACACTCATTTCAGCTCAGCCAGACTCATTTGGTTGCAACTCGTCACACATTTCGCTCGCTTCACACACATTGGCTCATTACGCTGCACACACACACACACACATTTTGATCACTTCTCACACCTTCGCCAACAGCTACATTATGTATTTTCTCGCTCTCGGTCGTAGTACCGAGCTAGAGACCATTAACGATCATGAATAAACTCCTTGTTGTGCATATATATTAACTGTTTCCCTTTTGTGTTTCTTTCCACTGCTACATGATGACATTCTACATCATCATCACGAACAAGTGCATTTTATCTCTGTATAACTCATATACATTACTGTGGTATGGAACTGGAAGTTGGAGGGGAGGTGACGTCAGGAGACAGGGAGTGGGGCCCGGGGACAGGAAGCGGGGCAGCAATGACGACAGAACGCACGTGGGAGTCAAGCTGCAAGGACTACAGTGGAAGTAAAGAGACAGAGGATAACATACGCAGGAGGACAGAAGCTGCTACGATATAAACTAGCTGGAACTAATGTATGCTGATCATCCTTACAACTACATACACTACGTAATTAGCCTCGTACTGGCCCGGTGGCGAACGTATGCTACATAATTAGACCCGTACTACGCTAGATGCTAGCTTACGCTACGTAATTAGACATGTTCTGTCTGTGTGATGAACGTAGGCTACATAATTAGCCTCGTAGTGCCACTGTTGCGAGCGTACTCTACGTAATTAGACTCGTACTACCCCGCCTGCGAGCCAACGCTACGTAATTAGCCTCGTACTATGCCAGTGGCGAGCGTACGCTACGTAATTAACGTCAACAAAATATATAAAAAAATACCCTCCATCCCCCCTCCCCCGTTCGAGAAATTGACACAAAAGCGACATCAGGTACCACAATTTCAGACACCGGAAAAGTTGGGTGTCTTTTTTAATAAAGCACACAAGAGTTGTCTCCCTGTGGCGAGGATATGCCTCGCTTACGACCGTAGTATACGTTATTAGACTCAGGCGTACGCTACGTAATTATATTCATACTACACCATTGGTGAGCGTTCGCTGCGTTATTAGCCTCGTACTGCTGCGCTAGCTAGCGTACACTACGTAATTAGACTCGTACTGCCCCGGTGGTAGGCGTACACTAGATGCTAGCTTACGTTACGTATATAGACATGTTCTGTCTGTGTGGTGAACGTAGGCTACATAATTAGCCTCGTAGTGCCACTGTGGTGAGCGTACGCTACGTAATAAACTACCTAATTGGAAACCTACAGTCCCGAGAGTGAACGTAGGCTACATAATTAGACTCGTACAGCGCCAGTGGCGAGCGTATGCTACGTAATTAACCACCTATTGCCCCGCTTGCGAGCTTTCGCTACATAACACGCCGTTTGTGAGCGAATGCTATCTAATGAGACTTGTACTGCAACGGTGGCGATCGTACCCTACGTTATTAGCCTCGTACTGTCCCGGTTGTGAGCGTGTAGCGGTTACCTCACCTCCCCCAGGAGGACCATTAGACTCGCCCAACTTGTGTGGGCGAGGAGTGGCCTGCATGG
>JAOPJM010215633.1:0-12690 GCA_027124095.1 Muusoctopus leioderma | reverse complement strand
TACGCACGCGCGCGCGCACTAGCACACACGCAAAGTTACATTTTTCGCACACACGCAAAACACATTATAACTACACTCACTCACGCACACGCAAAGTTTCGGAATACGCACACCAAAACGTACACGTACACACAGGCCGAGCGACCACATAGAGGCTCTGTTGATGGTGGTAGTATGGTATAGTACAGTGTTGATGGTTGTGGTGAGACTCTGAAACATATATATTACATTTTTGCTCGGTACTCCTACACTGTCAAATATCTTTATGCTAACATTATATTGATATTAGTTTATCATATTATATCTTTATTTTAACATTATTTTAACATTATATATCTATACTAACATATCTTCACATTAACATTAATATATTACACAAGACACAAGGTTAACAGTTGTACGAAAAGGGAAGTGATAAATATTGTAAGGCTCCCATATTGCCACCAACCATCTATTGAACACGAACCAACGAGGGAGACTCAGCCAGCTAGGGAGCTTCTACTATGTTGTCACTCGATTTGCTAAAAATAGCAGTCAAATTCCTTTAGATCACACTCTACCACCTTAAAAAAAAAACAACAAGGGACACGTTGGTCAATGTAATCCTACATAAACAAAACCTATGCGATGGTGGCGATCGGAACACCCTTGGTTATAGATCTGCTCAATCAGGGCTGAACTGGATCTAAACAACAAGAAAAAACAAGAAGCAGAACAACAATAACAACACCACCACCACCACCAACAACAACAACAATGACAACAATAACAGCAGCAACAACAACGACAACGACAACGACGACGACGACAACGACGACGACAACATGAAAATGTCGACAATACACTGCTGTCAGCGGTGAATATCTTCCAAACGATGACACACACTCGTTTTGGGGATCTTTCAGCACGGGAATACCAGTCTATGAACGTAGCTCTAGAAGCGATGCTTGTTACAATTGAAATAACATCAAAGATTGCTTCAGTCCAAATCCCAGAGGTCATGTGATCAAGTGCAACTAACAACAGCATCATTCTGTTGTATGTTTAGTGACAAAACCTATTAATCCAGAGAACAACATCTAGCACGCTGCGAAATGCACGCCAGTTACATTTTTTGACAGACGTCATGTCAATCGGAAAAAAGCAAAGGACTACGGTGCCCCAGGCATTCTAAAACGATACATTCAAGTGCTCTATAATTCGTTAATACAATATACACATATTCCAGCCATATCATCAGCATCGCGTGCGGACTGCAATCCACACAACACGAATATATCTCTGTACTCCGTCTGATTTTCTCTCAAATTCTCTCTTATGTATGTATGTATGTATGTATGTATGTATGTATGTATGTATGTATGTATGTGCCTATGTGCGTATGTATGTATATATGTGCGTATGTATGTATGTATGTGCGTATGTATGTATGTATGTATATATATATATATATATATAAATATATATATATATACTCAACATGGCGTAATCTAGGCACGACGTGGGTTTTGACCACCAATTCTAATTTTCCTGTTTTTCGTTTCCATTCGCGTTCTATCTTTCCGACGAAGAGTTTAAACTCGAAACGTCAATTTATATTCCTTTTTCCTGACCGTTAACCTAATAACACTAGCTTGATTGTACCTTAATGTTTGTGTTGTTTTAACCTTGTTTACACCTCGATATGCATATACATATATATATATGTCACAAATCGACCAAAACTAAATATTGGCTAACATCATTCGTAAAAATACAACTTCGCTAAATCCCAGAAATTGACACTCATTAAAACACTAGACACAAGACGTAGACGGCTCCAGTTACCTATCACTATTACCCCACTAATCAAATGGCTAAGAATCAGACTAAAACTCGACCAGACCAATCCCCGACAACCGAAGAACCATACAAGAACCAGGTCCACTATAAAGGACGACATTGAAATGGCGAGAACACAGGGTACACAAGAAGGTACGAAAAACATACACCAATAAACATATACAAATAAATAATCACAAATATACATAGACATCCCATCGTCAGCTGCCGATCGGAAATCACTATGGTTTCGAAACCTGGGGAGTACCATTCAATCCGGTGTTGTCAACAGCGCCAACATTATATTTAAACGCTGCTTGGGAATAACAGACAAAAAAAAAATAAAATACTAAACATGATTAATAAAACGAACAAACCGTCACTAAACAATGTTACCAACCACACAAGCCAACCGAAATACTATTTAAATCAAATATAAATCCCCAAATTATGCTAATGTAAGCTAACATCTAGTAACCATTAAACAATATAAATAAAGGAAAAGGAAAATCCGACATAAACTCCTAAAGATTATAAACATAATAAATTAAAAACGAATAAATCGTCACTAAACTGAAGTTACTTAACATACAAATTAAAGAACATAAAAAATAGTAATAAAAAACAAAATAACTGAAACCATATAAAATCCAAAATCCTGTTAACGTAAGCCAACATCCCTTAATCACACTGAACTGATAACAAAACGTATATGTATATATATCCATAACCGTCCTACGTATTCGACGATGACCTGCTATAAGCATATACCATGCTTTTGCTAAGTGTTTTAAATTCCCAAGCTGTCGCGAGCCGACAGACAACCTCTCGACCATCCAACCCTTGACTGGAACAACGTGAAGTAAAGTGCATTTCTCAAGGATACAATATGCGTCAGAAATGAAATAATAACCCACCTTTTGATAGTCATACAATTTCTAAGATTGAATTATAACTGTTATTTCAAGAACAACATATTTTTTATACAAAAATATATCACCAATTTGAATAATGTTTGTTATATAACCTGGAGGATTGTCGCATATTTTAACATGAGGTTATCGTCTTCATAGCCATCTATATTACTATAACATGCACAATGAATTGTTATATTGTTTTATATAATAGAACATTTGACATTTAAATGACATTAAATAAATATGCATTGAAACGTTTTTGTCTAAAGCTCTTTAGAAATAAGATAAAGAAATATGAATTTGTATCAGACATCCTTTAGACTTTGAAACAATTCTGGAACTTCATATTAAAATGGCAAATAAAATAGTAGTACGACGCATTATAAAATTATTTCATTTGTTACTGACGATATATGTAATATGTCACCGCTCTACTCAAGTTAGGAAATGCTATATATTTTAGAGAAAACAAATTTAAATTGATTATTTTAACACGAAAACCGGAGAGCATTGATTAAGCTCCTCGAAACGCGTCTTCTACGGGTATTCAATTTTCGGTTGAAGCTATTTTATTTCACTTACGCTCCCAAAAATAATGGCACATTTGTCTACTTGAAAGTTCATGTTCTACATTCCGTAAAATATGTGACTTTCCGATTATTATGGAAGTGTTGTGAATTAGAATCAACAGTAAACAGTGGTATGTAATTGATTCCGGTCTTTGAGTTTAAATCCTACTGTGATTGACTTTAACATTCTTAGTTGCATGGTCTATAAAATAATTAGCACTAATATACTCGAGACGATATAATCTACCTTCTACAAGACTGTACATTAGTAACCAATATTCCAATTATAGAATAAGTATTTGTTAGTTAAACACATTTTATATTCATAAAAATAAGGCATAACAGGCTAGATTCCGGAAATCCGAGAAATATAGCGATGGTCGATGTTGGTTCATATTTAAGTTCTTAGAAGAGTTTAATGTGTTCAATTGCCATGAGGAGTAAACAATCTAGCCTTTCATGCCATGCCTTTCGTCTTAGAGTTAGAAAGAGGGAGAAAGTGGTATTTTCGCATGAGCTATCACCAAGTAAATGAGGAAATTTAATGTAACATTTTAATTATGACCTAAAAGAAACAATTTCCATAATGAAAAATTAATTTAGAGCGACTATCCATAAGAACAAAAACAATATTAAGTATAACAAAGAAAATGATATGAGCCATTTACTAATATTTTAATTCCTCTGCATAATTATTCCTAGTTATCTTTTTAATGTTCACTGCATTAAGTATATTAACACTGACTTATCCATGATGAAAAGTTGATTTCCATAACATAACGATTTGATATTTTTTAAATGCTATTACATATTCCAAGTTTATGTTTGTAAAATAACAATTAAGAAGTTGATTATCGGAAACATTTCTACCGCTCTATAACCTCAGTTATTGAAAAGATTCGCAATCGCAGAGTCGAGTGGATATAACAAATGTTGTTGTTTAGCCACAAATCAGCTCTGGGGGAGCAGATATATGATCAAGTGCATTCCAACTGTGACCATACCGTCATGTTTGTGTCTAAACATAGTGTATCTAGGACTACATTATCCAATGTTCATATACATTTCTAAAAGGTAGAATGTGATATGTGTGGAATTCAGTTGCTATTTCTAGCAGGTCGAATAGAAGCTCCTTCTTTGTCTCGATGTCATAAATGTATTAGGGATTAAATAACACACAGTGTATGAATGGTACTTGCTTAAGTTAACATTGTCACAATGGAGGAACACATTGTGTGTGGGGTATGAGGGTCTTGTAGAGTAAATCTGTCGCGGTACTTACGTAATCCAGATTACGAAGAATCTAGGAGTAGTTCTGCGTCGAAGAACGTAAAATCCAAAACGGGCTCAGTTGTGATCAAACATTAACAATGAATCAAACGTACGAAGTCTATTATAGGCTGAGGAAAACGAAATGAGATTGAATGCTTCGATCGGGAAGCTCTTTGTCAAGATATAGAGATTTCAAAAAAATCAAAAATTAAAAATAAATAGGAACACAATTATTACGAGGTCACTAGTACTTACTATTCTAGTGAACCGGCAGGAAAAACGTAGCAGATCTTCTTTTCCAATGGAACGAGGAGGAAATATCGTCCTAATGGACTTTGCTGACGTCCATAGCTATCTTACACGCATTAACAACCGTTCGACATAATTCCATGGACACTGCACGTTCTAATGGGGCAGCCCTTACATAGGCATTCGACATGCAAGAAATAACAGCCAATGTCTCTCAAATCACACTTAATTCTCGTTGAAAATAGAGCAAATTGGATAATGTGATCCTAGATTCACTGTCTGGAAAAAAACGATTACCACGACCTAAATAGGTTTGATTGATAGGTATATTGATCAGAGCTGATCTGAGCTAAACAATTGAATGTGTACATGAAGGACGGTTTCGTCTGTGGCAGACGATACACCAATGCATCTAAATCTCATCCGGAATCGGCCATGCTCCCTGAAAGCACTTTTAACTCTTAAAATCCGGTAGGACATGGTTCCACACGGTACCACATCATCAAATTAACACAAATCACTGAACTGTATATGGAGAAAGTGAACTATGTTTGTGCGAAAACACCTTATGCACCTATGTTTCGTATCTGTAAATGTAATGATGAACAAACCATTTTTAGGCATTTTCTGCTCAATGATTACAGGACTTAGAAACATTTCTACAGGATGTTAAGCGTTAACTTTCCCTAATTCCTGACCACAAAGCTCTTCAGCAGGGGCTGTTCCACACATCATTATCAACGTCTAAAGTATACCGCTATGAAACAACTATATAATGGAAGAATAGTTGTTTTAGAGGGCTGCGAGTGCGTGAAAAACTTTATATATGAAGCGTTCGTCTTCGGTTCACGTTCCATTTCCCTGAAAGTGACGAACCTCACAAACGAGTGTCTAACAAGCAACGGCCACGCCTACTTTCCAAACAGGAGTCTCTGTAGATATCACAGACACATTGCATGTTTGCATACCTTCAGCAACGTCATAGCCGTTGGCTATCCTAATCAAAGGACACTGTCCTTTCCTCAATATATGAAAGAGGAAACGTTCGAAGCTAGTGAGATATTCCCTGAGCAAGACAATGGGTCCAAGCTTTCATACAGCACCGAAACCATGCAATCATTGGCTACACGCTACTTACATTTCAAGGGTAGATTCCTCTCAATATATTTCTGAGTAAAATTTGCTATCCTGCTTACACTATATTTGGTTCTGATAATAGCCCGTCAAATTAACCTAAATTGATGACTAATTCGATCACTAGAAAATTTCCTTGCCAGAAACGAAAGGTTTAGCTTCCAGCAGCCGTATCCATATTGAGATGGTTTGTCTGATTTTACCTTAAAGATCATATAATTGTGTTCCGTTTAGCTAATAAAAGAATTATTCACAAAATGCACGATATGAAAGAAATATTTTTCAAAATTAAACCATTTAACTCAACATTAGAGACATAAATATCTGTTTTAATCTGGCACATTGATTGGAATGAATACAGCGAAACTTGTATTATTTATTCTTTAAGAAGTACTACCCTATTACATACATGATAACATTTTTTTTTTTTTTTTTTTGCTTACACTTTTTCTTACTGTCTGCTCGAAGTCTTTATAAAATATCTTTGAGGGTATTGCCAACATACCACATTTCACTCTTTATTCATTGATTTCCTTATATATAGTATTCTAATCAGCGCAAGGGTAACATTTGGCGTCGACTTCAAATCTTAGGTTTATAATATTGTCAATTTCGTCAAGCTTTACAAGCTTATATTCTGAAGTCACCCGAACAATGAAAACAATTATATTTTAACTACCGAATATTTGTCATGCGATAGACGCTAAAGCTCTACGGAAGACATGGTCATATCTTAATTCAACATCTGTATTACTGTTAAATCTATTATAAATGACCTTTTAAACATAAACATACATTATGTCGGTTGAGGCACAGTATGGCTCGTGTGTTTCTTTTATTGATAATCGAGAATATCCAAAACTTTGAATTCCTTCCGGCACTATTTGTATAATATTACGCTAAATTTTCATTGTAAAGCACATTTCTAAGGTAATTGTATTAATATCGTGGTATATATTCTCCGTTTAATGCATTTTCACCTGACTATTATGTAAAGCAGTTTAAATATATTTCAACATTTCGATTATGCATTATTGGTTTTTATCAGAAACAATTTACCTGAAATAAAATAACAGTTTTAGCATAGGCACAGTACAACACATTAATGAGTAATAGATGTAGTAAATTAATTTGACGAAGTACTTGATGGATATTTATTTAATCGACCCTGGAAGAATAAATCTCACAGTTTATCTCAGTTGAATTTGAACTCAGACACGTAACGTGTTGGAACTAAATACCGCAAGTCATCTCTTAAGGCAGTCTAACGATGCTGTAATCAACCGTCCTTACCAATTATATATTAATAATACATATACACACAATGGCGCATTTTGAGGCAAAGATTAAACAAACCACGGTGGAATTCGAACTCGGAAAGCAAAGGATCGAAATTAAATGAAGTAAGACATTTAATTACGACTCTTTAGAGCCGACTGTAATATCCACACGTGGATGCTCCGGACATCCTTTATAATCAGCTAGAGACAGGAAATGACCAATGAGAAACTATGGCGATCTTACCCACTTGACCAACAAGGCAGTAGAAAGATGGCTGCAGTTTGCCAGAAGTGTCTGAGACACACAGAGTTTCCCACCAGCCAAGTCGTCATCTAGGAACCGACCCATGGAAAGATAAACCAGGGGCGTGCTTCCAAAGTAGTTATGAAGGCACTGATGGACGACAGTGGTGCTGTGATTACTGATGAAATTAGGAACCTGATGGCAGAATAGGATGATGATGATGGCGATGGTGATGAGGAGATTAATGAGGAGGATGAGTAGGGGGAGGATGATGATAATGATGATGATCATCATGATGATGATCATCATCATGACGATCATCGTCATCATCATCTATCGACTACAAATGTGTACTTACGTCGGGCACTTGATTCATCATCACGACTTTCAAGCTACTCAATGTCCTTAAGTATTTGTCTTCCGCTAAAAGAAAAATATCACATCTTAAGATATTACGTAAACGACCTCGTATATAAACGAACAATTATTTGATACATTTCATTCAGCAGTAGACAACAATGAAGTAAACGTGTAGTTTTAGAAGAAGACAGAATGCTACTCATTACTCCGTCCATATTTAGAAAACTTTATTATAGTTGTTGTTGTAGTTATTGTAATTAGTCTTACTCTAGTAGATGTGTACCGAACACGGATTTGTATCACAAGTGAATCGGTTGTCATTTTCAGTAGATTAGAAAAAAACAGTTGTGTTGTAATTAGGAACTATAATATTGTGAAATTGTATAATGTAATAGAATGTTTGGACTTGGTACATTAGTTAGCATTCAAGTGCTTTGGATTTTATTCTTCAAGGGTGTTATTTATTCTAGTATTCTACTCGTTTAATGTACTTTGCTTATTTTCCACTTTTCGTAACGATATCGCCTGAATACTCATGTTTCATATTTAGAGCAAATCTACCTCGCGATACCCGTCTATTTTTGAAGTGAAAATGAGCAAATAGTTTCAATGGCAAACTAACGAAGTATGTTTCTATTATATGATGATACTGCAGCTCTCAGCATTCAACCGCGCAAAGTCCTTGTTTATTAGTGTAGAAATTCATCTGTAAGTTAATGTTTCTGAAAACATTATCCTTAGACCATTCGTAATTTAACAGGAAATATCCATGATCAGCAATGCTCACTTAATCCTCAACGTGATTTTGATTATTTCTTAATGTAATATTAGTAGCAACAACTTGATGCATTATTTCATAATTTTATCGAGTATAGAATAAGTAAAATATAAATGGATCCTCCGTTGGTTTCGAGAATAAGAATCCCAGCTTTTCGATCAACAGAACTATTAGCGTGTAAGTAGCTGACTATCGCACAGCCACGTGTACATTTAATGTAATCCGTAGGCAGAATTAGTGTGACACAGTGTGTGACAGAACTGGTCCTTTGAATTAAGGATATAGTCCATGCGATGGCTTTCCAATCAGTTTTCCATCTACCCAATTTCACTCACAAGTCTTGGGTCAAACCAAGGCTATGCTAAAAGACACTTGCCCAAGATGCCATGGGGACCTCATAATTGAAAGGTGAATTACTTAACCACACGGACATGTCTGCGCCCATTAAGTTGTACATAAACTCTTGACAAAGGCAGTACTCAAATTGTATTTGCCATAACCCAACCTGTATTCTATAGTAGTTAAATGAGTATATAACCATCCCCACTGAATTCTAAATCTAATGATTCGAGGTGAAGAATACTTCAGAGATTAGTATTAATATATTCAGAATGTTTAGTAGTAGAATGCGTGTGCATTCGTATAATCTGAATATCGTTCAATATAATACAGTGAAAATTAAGAATGCTAACTCAATGCAATTGCTTTAGTTTGTTCGTGCAAAAGCTCACTGAGTTGATTTGCCTTGATGAGGAGTGGACCATTGTAACGTTTGAAGCACAGGCCCTTCTTCTTCGGAGAGAGAACATGTACAAAAGTGTTATCACCTTACTTGCAATATTGAGAACGAGAAATTTCATAAAGTAATAGATTAATTCGGTGTGGTTGATGCCAGGGCAAGGAGGGAAAAGTCAGTAAGAACTGATGTAAATAGTGTGTGAAGTGTACGATGAAGGAGGAAGTAAAAAGTGGAGTAAAGGTGGTAGTTGGATGGGAAAATGTTGTAACAGTTGAAATAGGAAGGAGGTGGTGAGTGCCAGGGCAAGTGATGAGGAAGATAAGTGAACATGCAAAAAGGCAAATAATGGGCAGTAGGTCACGTATACAATAACACAAGCGCACAAACAAGGTCGGGGGTGGCGAATGGGAGAGTGAATGTTAGTGAACGTCTCGGCCAGTGTTGTCCTTCAACATTCTAGTTCTGATAAGACCTGCAAACACAAGGAGCTGCACCTTATATTCTGCCTTCCGCACTGAAAACTGTTTCTCTTGTAGTACGGCGTGTATCTGTTTGTGTTGCGTTGTAAATGACTTTAAACGGATATATATATATATATATATATATATATATAAGTACTGCTTGATTATATATACTGTGTGCAGTATTATGCATGCAGTGCACATGTGACTGTACAAGTTATGCAAGACATGAGTATAGGGGTGATAGATATTGTGCTTGTTTATTGTACCATTTATTATACCCATCCACCGAATCCCTCCCAATATCCTGACAGCCTACTATACATTTCTGCCCATCCCCTCTCTGAACATTGCCAATATGTGTCTATACAATTCTGAACACTCCCATATATCTTAAATTTGTACATTCTCTTTATTTTTTAGGTGTTCGACCACTACTTACTGATGACACAACTCTGCATGCCCAGTCTACCCTCTACTTCTTCCCACCACCTGAGTTGCGTGTGTCTCAGAGTTATTGTGTATGTATCCGTTCGTCCATTCATGCCTTTGTCTTCCGTTTACACTTATCTCCCACTTCACTTGACCTGCCCTAACCTCCAGCCTTCCATTTCAACCGACATGTGTTACAAACTTTGTCCTCCTATATTATCCCACTCTCACTCTTTAAATCCACCACGATCGTATACCTCGCACGCTACCCACTCTCTCTCTCTCTCTCTCTCTCTCTCTCTCTCTCTCTCTCTCTCTCTCTCTCTCTCTCTCTCTCTCTCAAACCCTCCACATCACTACTTTTATTTACTTAATTACTCATTCAGAATTATGTCACCAGGGTGACAACACTTTTACACATTCTCCTTGTCCGTAGAAGGTCAACTGCCCGGACCAAACGGTAGACCCCTTTAACGGCAAATCATCTCACTAGTACGGCTAGTCATCTCAATGAACTCTTTAATTGTATGGATTAATTTTCGCACGCAGACTACCACCAGTTTCATTCGATTCCAGATTTTACCGTTTCAGTTGTTACTTGATTACATTGGAAAAGTAGTGAGAATATAACAAGATAGATCGCATTGTATAATGAGAATTCTTCATTCTTACTCCATCTCTAATTTAGATATAATTTATGGACTGGCAAACCCCAAATACGATATGTAGATCTTGCATTTAATAAGCTGAAGAAATGATTAATCAAAATCTAAACACAATATCAGGTTTGAATATCAAGCACAACTCTTCCATACTTCTTAGCATCAGTGAAATAAATGATACAGGAAACAAATTATGTAACAGAATATTAGATTAAATGTAATTGAACGATATAACAGAGAACAACATGAACCATTTTCAATAAAGATCATATTAGGCATTTACTAATATTGTTTTCCTTTACCGTGTGCGTGAATATATTTTAGCGTTTTAATTTGTTGTCATTAAATATGCTTTCGCTTACTCAACTAACTATGTGGATGGCGTACTAGACTAATTTCATCTGTCAGCATTATTATTTCAACGAAAGTTCTCATTAAGAATTCGTTACTGAAACGTATATGTCAACTGAGAATTTATGAAATCTGCAAAGCTGATACACCCATGTTAAAATACATAAAGACGAAGTCTCCAAAAAGCGTTCCCTAAAGATCAGATGATTTACGAGTCTTACAAACCATCGGCATCGAAAAATATTTATTTCGGGTTTTAAAATTCGCCTATCCCCTGAGAAATATTAAAAAAGAATGTGTGCCGTACCTTTGCTTTTTCTTTTGTTAACTTTTCACTACCACTTCTAAGCACACGATCTCCGACGCCGAAGATATAAACTTTACTCCTCTTTAAACTTCTGCGCATGTGTAAGTTGCATGAAGTATTATCTACATGCAGCCTATATATCTCAGGCCTATTGTACACTGCTTCTCTGAGCAGATAGCTCAAAACCTCCCTTCAACAAAGACAAAAAAGCTAGTCTACTTCATCAACAGAAAGAGATACGTGCTACACAAAGGAAAAAAAGACAATCTCGCTCTATACCCTTCTCACGCATGAACAATACAGCACTAAGGCTCTCAAATATCCTCCAAACGCTAGGTTTCACAATGTCTGTTGACCTTTAATGGCAGTCTAACATCTATAACTGTGCAAAGACTGCGTCTCAAAAGTTGGGTTTCATTTGTAAGAATAGAAAATACTTCATGCTCAGAAATATAGCCCAGTGTTCCTCGATCATATCACCATAACAACGTTCTAACTGACTGGCATATAATCACTCAAACATATAGTAAAATCTCTTGTTGACATACGCACTGTGTCTGCCAATTTCACCACATCTATTCGTCTGGACTAGTACGCTGCGTACCAAAGCCAGACAAGAAGATCTGATGTACTTTCTTGTCTTGTTGCGTAATTCCTACTGTATCTCATTGCATACCTTGCTCTTGGCACTTTACTCAATCCCTTCGCTCTAGAACTGCAGCTTTCCGGACTTTCCTTCCTGTTCACGATATTCCTACAGTATACAAGCAACGGACGTTTCGAGCTGAATATTTAGTAATTGAAGAGTTTAGCTGTGGTGATATTCAAGCAATACGTTTATAACACTTTCAGAAATATTCAATGATTCACGAGATATTCAATCACAGCCGAAAGGGAAGTACAGGAGGAGACAGCAGTGTGAAATAACTGGAGATGAGAACTAAAAGTATTCTCATGGTTGAATACGATAAATTGGTCGAACATAATTTCAAAATAGAAATAATTAAGTATTGATTCACAAGCTTGTAGTTCCTGTTTTAGTAAGATACAGAATCATACGTTTGTGATCTCACAAAGTAAATCTCAAACAAGCACAATCTCACAGATATATATA